>KZ112935.1:0-24117 GCA_002120325.1 Daldinia sp. EC12 | reverse complement strand
CCCCCCCCGGTCCGGTTTCCGCGTAATGCCCTAGCACACGTTAGTAGTTTTCCATGTGTTTCGAAGGATTAGCGATCGGGGTAGGGCGTAGTGGAAATTTTTGAATCATTGGGTAACCTTTTACGATCTATGAAGGGGTTTGTCAATTATGAGGCGGCCTGTATTATCCAGGAGGCATCCAAGGGGTAACGAACGTCTGGGAAGATCGGGAGTTATATTCTTGACAAGGGTAACATGCTACAAAACAAATTATGAAAAGTGGTCCTTGAAAATCAGTTGTCAGGGCCAAGTCGAGATGTGATCAAGTGGGTAGATCAATTCTGAGCATACATAGAGCTCTAGTTATAGGTTTCGAGTTAGCAATGATAGTTTTCGGCTCGAGGTAAAGAAAATCAGGTAACCTAAAACCTCAAGTTATCAGATAGCTGCGCTTTTCCTTTCTTCCGAGATTTCCAAAACAGAAATCCACCAATAGTGAACACATATCCAACATAGAGTCGATAACAATATAAACGTCTTCATAGTGTGCCCAAGATTTGACTGGCAAAATTCATCTTAACCTGAGGGCAAGGCATGCCCTGACTCCAAAAACACCAACGTAGCCTTCCACCCATCTTGCCCACAAAACACATCTTCATCCCTGCTTGGGGAAACCAAGGTACTTGCGCCTAATAATGCCGCTTTTTTTCGTACGCCATTCGCCGATTCGATAGCTAGTAGATGTATGGAGTGCAATGTAAGAAGAGGCATATAATGATCCTCCCAAGTATGTTGTATGAACACGGTACGGTCCAAGTGTGTATTTGTATGCGTGCGTGCTCGATGCTGTCATCTTTTTTTAGGGGGGGTGTGTATTAGAGCTTGGAGCACGCAACCAAACACCGAAACAATTTCGTCATCGAAATGCTGGTTGTGAACGCGCGAGAGCGCATGTAATACTAAGGACAAGACGTCATCTATAATATGACGCAGCGTCCTCCGTTTCCACCTCCACCTCGGCGGTTCCTCCTGTACCTATCCCCAGGTTCCCTATGGGTAGCTTCTCCATTTTGAGGTCGTGGGCGTCCCGTTTGCGGCATCGGCCGAGATGCTTGTTGTCGCTGTCTGCGTAGGATTCTGACGACGTCATAGAAAGCTTTCTCGACATTTATGCAGTTCTTTGCGGAGGCCTCGACGAACTCGCAACCTAATTCCCTCGCTAGAGCGTGACCTTCTTGGGTCGAAACTTCTCTTTCCGTCACCCGATCGCTCTTATTACCGACCAGCATAATCGGTACGGCACTGGGGGGTGTTACTGTGGATATCGGCGAGCCAGGATAGGTGGGTGATGCAGAGCATGATTCCTTTACCCTCTGAATCTGGTGATGAAATCTCTTGATTCGGGAAAATGATGACCGAGATGAAATACTATAAACTAGTACGAAACCCTCGCCATCTCGAATCCATTGGTCTCGTAGGGCTGTGTATTCTTCTTGGCCAGCTGTGTCCAATACTTCTAACATACAGGCTTGGCCATCTATGACTACTTGTTTTCGGTATGAGTCTTCAATTGTAGGATCATACTATTGAGCTTGGTTAGCGATAATGTTATAGGATGGTATAGCTGCGCGCGCAGGCTACGAGGCTGATTCGAGGCTAATCGCGAGCATCATCTGGTTTGAATGAGGGCGAGTGTACTCACAGTTTCAACGAAATGTTGTAGACATAACTGAATTGTCAAAGCTGTTTTACCAACACCACCGTCACCGAGGACCACCAATTTATAAAGTACCATTTTTCCCGCCATGTTGTAATATGGATGTGGTCGCACAGGACCAAGTAATATTCTTTGTTTTTTGTTGTTGTTGTTGTTACTGCTGCTGCTTTACCAGGCGTGGTGAAGAAATGGGGGAGATACAGAGAGGTAAGAGATAAAGTAATCGAGAGAGCTAGGATGATAATATTACTATGTAGGAAACTCAGCACGGGTAGTAGGGCGAGGTGGCTAAGTTGATCGGGCCGTAGAAGGTATTCGGCTATGTTGAGGTGATTTGGTATATTTGGTTGGTATATTTTGGTGAGTTAGAAGTCGGACCCAGACGAGATGGGAAGAAGAGGGGCGAGTCAATTCGTCGGGAAGAAAGTATGAGGAGTAAAAAGGACTGTATTGATCGCAGCGACGTCCGTACTTTTTAGCTCAAGACGAAAAACGGAGAAGGAGAAGGAGGGAAGCAAGGAGCAGGAGACGAGATAGGGCCTTGTAGAGGATTGTGGAGAATTGAGATTTTGGGAGGGCCTGAGCTCTGGAAAATTAAGCGTAGGCGGGTAGGGTATTGTAAGGTAGTAGGGTAGGTAGCGTATGGGTAGCGCATGAGATAGGGAGATTCCAGACTCCGATTAACAGTTGAGGGAACCTAGGGAACCTAGGAACATGTACGGAAACCTGTACTAGCTTAGGTACTTTAGGTACTTTTATATGTAAGAAACCTGCGCCGGGGAACGGGCGAGAACGGGTAGGTAAGCTAAGTACTGGTTATGTACCTTATGCTGGGTTATGCTGGGTTTCGTTGCTAGCCGGAGGTGCGGTACAAGTACCCGTTGCCGGGATGATTTTTTTTTTTCTTCTTCTCTTTTTGAATTGGCGAAGCGGAGGTGGAGAGTGACCCAAAGCCAATGTTTCCCTGGCGAAAGGCCCTGGGGACTTTTCCAATGGCTATCCTGGAGTCCTTGGTCAAAACAGCCGACCAATCAACAGCTGTTCCCAACGCAATAACACAGGTGGCGCTGGGAGAAGAGACCACTACTATGGGACCCTAACCTGGGAATTAAACCTGTTAAAGCTGGGACCTAAGGACCGAACCTAAGGACTGAACCTAGACAAGCTCGTCAAGGGGGTAAATAGCTCTTGTGGAGTTGACGATAAAATACCTAAACAGCTCGGTCGTTATATAAAGCCGTGCTTCGCAGGTCTTATTATTATTTGACCCCTTAAACCATTAAAACCGCTGTTGTTCGTTCCAAATTAGTCTTGTCGTTCGCCTGTACGCCTGTCGCTTGTAGTGTATGTCGCTTATGTTACGTTGTTGTCGCCCGCGACGCCTCGACGCCTCTCTGGGCTGAGCACAAGTTCCACTCCGGGAACTGAATTTTCTATCGTATCGTACCAAATAGGTAACGAATAGGTCCAATGCATCCAATGCGTCCAATGTGTAGATGCAAGGATCAAGTTCGTAATTATCAACCTTGTCGATTTCTGTCTGAACCAATGTGGAACCACGTTGACGAAATTGAAAAAAATGTTATTGAAAATATTGCCGAAGGGTATAAGGTTGAATGAGCATGCAGCCTTAATATTCTTTTTCTTTTTCCTAAAACTAGGTGTATAGGTAGGTACGATAGATATGCCGGCGAAGAATATATTTTATAATATTAAGGTATACCAGATGCGATAGTTGTGTTTAGATGTGGTAGTTAAAAGAAAAAGAACAGGATGGTATGTCATTCTTAAAGAGGGATGCAAAATTAGAAGGAAAGGAAAGGAAAAATTTAAAAATTACTGTATATTTAAAACTGATCCGCATTTACAAAATGTTCTTTTTTTATCCAGTAATAGCAACAAATATACTTCTTACCTCAATCCTAAATTATACTTACCTACTTCCTTTCCTAACATTCATTACCTAAAGTACCCGGATTGCCAAATGTGAGGCGCCCGAGTGAGATCGGACATGGAAGTTGAGTACGTAAGTATATGTATTTAGACTCTTACCAATATTCACGTATAACTACCTGATATTTTAGGTAGGGCCCCCGTGAGTTTGGAAGTATCTCTTGTACCCAAATATTACATTAAATTAGGTACTAAAACGTACTGGAAACGCCTTAGACTAGTACGACTCAACTAAACAAATACAAACCGCAACCGTAAACATCTTGAGCAACTCGTCTTTGGGAGTTTTTAAAGGGAGTCAATTATCAATTACCGCACAATACAACTCAATATCACTCAATCTAAAGTCATTGAATACCATAACAAAAACCAGGTGTGATGCAATCCGGCAGAATCAACAAGCACGTGCCTATATCACTTTACTGCTGCTTGTTCAACCTGAGCAGGTATCTTTACTCCTCTGTTTCCTGTTTTCTCGCCCTTTTTTTTTTAAGTCCTTCCCTACATTCTTCCTTGTCCCATCAACCGAGTCTTGCGCTATAAAGCATCCTGCATTTCATACTGAAATGATGCGTTGGTTTCTCGGCCTGTCTAAGAACAAGTGTTTTCTCCTCGGGATTTCATTTTCAAGACGTGAGTGTTCTGAACTCAGCGGCTCCTAAAATAACCGACGCTCGACAGCCAATGTACGTACGAGCATAGTCTCAAGCAATAAGCTATATGCTCGAAGAGCTGCAGCATCCGGTTTTCGCAGCGTCTAAAGGGTTGAAAATGTATACCTTGCATTTTTCATTGCTACTATGCCTGCGAGTATCATGTCGGCGTCTCTCATCTTTCCCCGTACGACGCCTCTCCAGGTCCGCAAATACTGTCCAATACGGACTATGAAAGTCAGTCTTTGACGGTCCAGTTTCGTTCACCTGCCTGTTACCTCATGTCAGACCTCTCGTATGACACCAGGGCTATTCGAGAAGGAATTCAGAAAATAAAATAAGACAGTGGCTTATACGGCCAAGTTAGAAAATCAGTGCTAAACCCGTATTCCGTCACCAACGATCGATGTACGTCAATCACCAAGTACCCAGTTTTGAACGACTAATATAAAAGATGACTATCACGGCTAACCCCATTAAAGATGCTCTCTCTTAAAACTGTAGCATTCTCACAGGTCCACGATAAATCCTTCCGTCGACCTCTTTTTATTCCGCAGCAATGTTACCATACCTACAGCTCATCAATCCAAACAACGAATAGGCGTAGTCATATATCTCCTGGCACGCACTTCGGTTAGGAATATTTACCCTTTTGATCGTCCAGTCGCCTTCGTCGACTTTATCATTGGTCAACATGAGGAGGTGTAGTCTACCATATATGCGGCGTATGCGTGCGGCGTAGGTCATTCACATGGAGTTATTCTATCTCAACCGCCACGCCTTGCTGATCTCCAGTCACCTTCCCAATCACCGTTTTGATTACGTTTCACAGGCGCAAGGACATTTTTTCGTCTTGGCAAACCCCTCCAAAAAATTCATTGTTGAGGGGCGCGCCATCGTCCATATATTATGCGGTACAGACCTAGCGGCGCTTAACTTGCGATACTGCATATGCGCAAATTCGCATGGTGCGAATAGTAAAGCTGTACAGGCAAAGCTTCTATGGCTTGGGCTTGCACAGAGTTGCCATGGAAATAGTCCCGCCGACGCCCGTGCCGCTCACATCCTAAACCTAGCTTAGACGTAGGCTGATGTGACGAGATGCAGGTAGCAAACTATCCCCTCTCCGATTTCTCCTTTGGGACGTACTTCGGTATTAGGGATCTATTAGGACTTTGGGGTTTTCCGACTCTTTCTCTAATGCCAAAGTTGTCTCAGGGGGTTAGTCTGAGATAAGCAACGAACCGATGGTGTAAAGAAAGGCCTCCAATCCTTCTTTCCGGGTCCAGCTTGCGTTGTCGGAAGTGAGCAAACTGTCTAGAATGACTATAGAAGCATATTTGCTTCATTCTACGAAGATGCCTTTTTTTAATCTTCAAAAATTATCATCTTTGATATTCGGCCAATTATAAAACACGTAGAGAACGAAGAAAAGAAAAAGAGCACTAAATTTATATTTTATTGTTACACCGTTCCAGTTGGTTGCTATTAACTACATCCAACTTATTCCGTCATATTCTAAACAGCCTATATAAGTCAAAGTGTTTAACGTCGCAAGGTGAAACAAATTAGTTATATATAACGAATACCCGTGATCCGCCTCACGTACAAATCCCATCATAACCGTCGAACGTCGATACAAACATAATTGGCCCGTAGTTATACCATCGTATTCAAGCAGTATTACTTCTTCAATACAATGCAAAAGATCCGGTGTGTCTACGTGGTTAGCAGGGCTCATCCACAATCATATTCCGCAGTCATCGCGAAATGTTCTAGTGCGCTAAACTACTGCTACTCTCAGACCTCATGCCTCTCGGGGCTGCAGCTGCGGCTAAGATTAAATCGACAGCTTTGAGACAAGTATCCAAGGAGCTGGGCTCGGAAATTTGGAACCCTTAGATGCGGTTGGTTAGGTTACCAATCTTCCTCACATCTCGCTATGATACATGATATATCATTCAAATGACATCTTATTTTCGACCGTGGGGAATTATGAAAACGACAAGTCCTTTGTTTCATCCTATAATTAAGGATTATACTACAGGGCCCTAGGCAGTTCTCACTCAGGTATACCGAGTCGCTTTGCGACTTCGAGAAATCCGCCTTCACCTTGAGCAATCCAGAGATCAACCCATTCCCGTGCTTCTTTGTAGCGGTTCTCCTCCACACCCCAGGTCTCTTCCATAGGTCGCTCCACGTAGATCGTTCTCAGACCGTTCGACCGCGCTCCTGCGAGATCCCCTAGATGAGCCGCAACCATAGCCACCTCCTCGGGCCGAAACCCAAGGGCATTCGCGGCGCCTAGATACGTACTCGGGTGCGGCTTATAGGCGCCAAAGTCGGCAGTTGATATTATTCTCCGGAAGCCTAGACCCCCGTACTCGTTAAGATCCCTAAGGATGGATTGGTTGCCATTGGACAGCGTCGATGTGACGAGTCGCGTTCCCAGGCGCTGGATGCCTGCCGCGGAGTCGTCCCAAGGCTTGAGCTTGTGCCAGATCTGGCTTATGGACCGCACCTCGTCGTCCGTGTAGATGCCAGCGAGACCCCATTTGTCTAGAAGCTCCCGCAGAGCGTCGTAGAAGTGAGTATCGACATCCTTCCACTCCGACTTGCCAGGCACAAAGTCCCGCGTAAATACGTAGTATGTTGTCCGCCATTCGTGAGTAAACGTGGCCCAATCGTCGTCGGTCATTGCTTTTAGGCGAGCTTGCGACGGCTCCGGCAATGTGCCGAACGTCGGAGACGTCATCTTCTCCTGGGCATGCTTCTTAAGTCCCTGATGGACGCTCGAGCGATAATCTACGACCGTGCCAAAAACATCGAAAGTCAAGGCTTTCACGTTCCGAAGCGCTTCAGGAATGGAAGTCGCCATTTTTTGTTCAACGCTATACGTGGCACGAAGCGAACCAGTCACTATTCTGCAATGAACCTACGAGATGTGCTGATGAGCGAAGTTATTCTATATTGAAGAAGTTGATCCGGCCATCGGAAGTGTGGGGTAGCTTGTACGCCCTTTTTGACTACCGAAAGTCAACAGGGCATATGCCGAGATTCTCCTTTACAACCCATTTTCAGTTATGGACTTCATACGCTCCCCAGCATGTAGTAATCTCGAGTAGTTATATCACCAACGTCGGCTTTTAAGCCGCGACTCACACCTTTTGATTTGATTGGATCAATATCTATGATGTACCCTGTGGACACTCTCTTTGTTACTACCTACGATGCGATCCAACATGCTTTACTCATCCATCCGTAACATGCCATGCATTGCTGCCAACTTGTCTTGCAGCTAGGCCAGTATAATATAGGGGTTATATGTTACGATATTGTAACGGTTCTCTTCTTACCAACTATAGGTCTTCCTATTGTTTGTACAAACACTCAAGCTGCCCCTGTATGCTTGTGGCTGCAATTAGTTCTACCAACAAAGCTCGAAGGAGTTTGATCACGATACTTACGCCTTGGGGCTATTGAGGTTTGCGTATCATAAGTTTACATGGTACACTCTATGCTATTGTGATGGATTGAATACCTAGGTAGGTAGGTACTCAATGTGGAAATATCCTCATTAGTGAGGTCTTTTCCACTAATATTTAAGTTCTACCAACGTATACCTAAATAGTTTAAGCTTAACGGAAACGATAGTAGTGATTAGTGAAGCCCAACTGCCTTTCCGCTTTCTAAAATGAAATTCCATGTGCCATTCTATGTACAAACATTTACGTTCCTTATAGATAGCTACCTACCTAATTGCCTTCGCAATCCCGAATCGACTCCATTGGCTATAGGCTAGGCACCTCCTATCCTCGAGAATAACTAATGATGCATCCCTAGCATGGAAGACGTTAGTCTGCTACCAAACAAGAAGAGCTTCTAAAAAAAGGCAAACTATGTGGTCGACGTCTTCGCGTAACTATCTGATTGCATCCTTGACAAAGAGATGTTTAAATTCTATAACCTTCTCAGCCACTGCCATACATTCCTATAAGTGTAATAAAATTCAACACCAGTAGAGCTTGGTTTCACCCATTAAGTAAAACAAATTTACGTTGAACCGAGCATTTTACAATCCTCGGTATGCCCCTTTTTCGCGGGAACTATCTACGTTTGTACTTATATGCTAACAAACAACGCATAACTAGGGATCTTGATGTGTTCTGTTAGTTTGTTGTTTCCCATATCTGGTCGTATTTCCTGTTTGCTTGGGCGTAGCTAGGCCTTCTATGAATCTGTATGTGTGATTGTCTTTCGAACTATTTATTTTGTTATGGGCTAATGGTTGACCATCTACTGATGTCGTATCGTTTTCCTTAGAAATATTTAATGCTCCCTGATAACACATCACACCTCCGATCTCGCTATCCAGTTCATTATGAGGCATGACAAAAGATGGATGATATGTTCGGGCAGCCTTGAGGATCGGATCAGTGTCACAGAGTATACAGAAGGCTGCTCGAGAGTTGATTATAAGTAACTTTTAAACCACACGTTGCTATTAGCCATGTATAGGGAAGCATTCGCTGAAAGTAGAATGAAGTTTGTCTCCGTTCTCGTGTGGTTAGCGCTAGTATAAGTCGTGGTTTTGACTTCTTGGTTCTAGTTGATATACAATAAGTTTGTTTCTGTTCGTTCACAGGTATAGTTATTGGGACAAGAAAGTTGAAAACCATGCCTCTTTAGTACTGTTGCCGATGACTCAGTATCAATGAAGCTCTTGCTTTATCTGTCCAAATAGCGGGCCTGTAATTGGCCTCTACCACTGACACCCAGAGGAGTCTACAAACTTTGATCGTATTAAGGGGGTTATTGTACGTAACTACCTAGGTAGGTACCTAGTCCTCTCAAGATATGTATATATTTGTATCGGTATCTATTTCCTGCTTTACCGCGTGGTTTTAGACGTATCTACGACACAGGGGTTCGTTAGTCGAAGCCGCGTGTCCGTTCCGTAATTTACCTATCTTAACGGTTTCTAATTAGGTGGCGGCTATTCCCAGTTTAGGGGCAAAATGTCACTCGAAGCCGGCGAGTTTGTACTTCTTCTCATGGGCTATTCGGTTGTCCATCTTTTCGGATGTGAAAACATAAGTTAAGGTGAGAAATCAGCAGGTATTCATCAGATCACATCTTGTTGGTATCTTCTCTACGCATGTAAAAGCGCAGAATATTATGGGAATAGTACAACTGTGAGTCTCAACGTTTTGTTGGTGATGTTGTGTAAGCTAATCTTAGATTCTTAATTAAAGCCACTCTTGGGCTAGAACCAGGGAAACACTGTGGCTGCCGTAGGATCATACGTTCTGTGGGCAATAAATCTAACGCCGCGGAAGTTCTATTAGTGTTGCCTCAGGTGAGAAAACCACGGTAGCCATATAATAGCCTTTCGGGCTACCGGTATATGGGGCCGCGTAGGGCGAAGAGATCGACAACAGCGTTGGTAATGGACTCCACTCGTGGCTTATTAACTGTGCGTGTACATACGTCTGATCTTAGATCGGGATGTCGATAAGGACACGTGAAAAACTTGGCGTGCAGAATATTTACGAATTCTCATCAAAAGCTAATTGAATCTAAGTTCGTATATACACTCATCCATGTTCGTCCTACGTCGTTCAAGGAGCCTACGAGGAACGGTAGCACATCGTTCGAGTAATACGCAATATTGGGTCTGTGAAATATGTACATATTACAGCTCTAGCTACCTAATTACATCAGGTAGGTTATTTTTCAGGCACACAATACATAATCCGCCAAGCTCTCACGATGTGTAGATTCTGTGGTGATAGGTGGTTTGATTGGCTGGGGCAGACATGGCAGTAATTTGACCGAAAAGTCCGTAGTCTAAGTTCTGGATTGACTTCCCGGGTTTAGAGCACCGAGGTTCACCTTACATACCTCTCGGGACCTCGGACGGTAGGGCCAGCCAG
Source organism: Daldinia sp. EC12 (assembly GCA_002120325.1). NCBI lineage: Eukaryota > Fungi > Ascomycota > Sordariomycetes > Xylariales > Hypoxylaceae > Daldinia > Daldinia sp. EC12. The sequence continues at coordinate 13,879 of KZ112935.1, read as the reverse complement.
CCAACCGTCAACCAGCCATGAAGTCTCAGAGTCGAACTGTCTTGGATAGGGGCGGATTGAGCGAGGAAAGATTCAAAAGCAAAAGAAGAAAAACCTACCCTATGGAAATCAGAGAACGCCACGCCTCTTAACCAACCAACCAACCAACCGCTTATGAAAAGCGGTCTGTATAATCCGACTTGTTAGTTCTCATTAGCAAACGGGACGATTCCTGAACTAGCTCGTGCAGTAGTAGTGCCATGTTTATTACTCTCAAGCACAGTCCAGCTATATTAGTTTTTTGTTATGCGGAGATGATTGAGCCTCAACGTTCCCTTGCGTAAGAACCCGTAAGAACCTTAGTAGTGCGCCTTTCGGATACCGCACGTGCATAAACGTATGTTTTCTTGACGGCTGATAATCTATGTACTACCAGCAAAGACAATAGAGTCCTTTGATTGGAGCCCGGACTGCGCTGTACACACTAATATTGCGCAGAGAGCCGGCCGTTAGATACTGGAACCAGTTACGAAGGTAAAGGTTCCTTCGGCGGCCTGTCGTGGAGGATCAACAAGGTAGGAAAATCTGGGGGTACTCGTATGCATTAGCACAGTGACCCCTATTGAGCAAAGCGTTATATAACAGGAGAGACATCGAACTAGTCATTGCGAATCTCGGTCATGGGCCTATGAGCTTGCGTTGTAAGTTAACACAGATACATAACATCGCATATGAGGAAATAGGTCTACCATCTACTTGGGTATAATTTTTTTTTTCTGTCTCTTCGATTGCGAACTCGGGGCTCGTATGCAAGTGCGTTGAAAACGGTACAAGCCCCGAGATGTGATTCTCCTTGCATACAAGCAAGGCCGATCGCGCGTGTCCAACAGCGCGATGTGCACAGACCATATGGGCAGCAACTCATACGTGCGTGTAAAGTTGGGAATTAGCGGGATGAGATCCTTATTTCCCTTTATCCCCCCCCCTCCCTTTTCATATCTAGAAACAACACTACCATCATACTGGCTCGCGGAACTCACATTCGGAATCGCGCGGTCTGTTTTAGGAGGTGGGATTCCCCAAATTCTTGTATGAAGCGACACCCGCAATATGAGATAGTAGGGAAGGTTACTTCGTGAGTAACTACGCGTAAATTCTTACGTGAGAGACGGGCCGCACGCACAGGGAGGAAACCATAATACCGTGGCTGCTGGGTCGTGGCCATCTATCCCACCGGCCGCTTTTGTTAGCGTTATTTGATCCGAGTTGCGGATCTGTTTGCTAGGAAATTCTTCCGTACATACCTACTAATTACATAGGTAGCTAGTCTGGAAGTACAACTACAATCCAAATGCTTATCAAAAGCTGACGAAAGCCTCTATTGGCGTTGGCTCATTTCTCGGAGACCCCAGACTGTCGGGAATATTCTCGAAATCCTTCGTGGATCCTTACCGGCCGTGATGAGAGGGATGGGATAGGTCTTCTTCGTAGGGAAGATGATTTACACCTAGCCAAGTTTCAGAAGACCCTAGTGAGAGCTCCCTCGCATTAAACCCGACATCTCATTTTAGCCTTGTGAAGGACGTAACGGATAAGGTAGCCCGCCGAGGTTGGTTAGGAGGTGACCGCCGGGTCCACGCTGAGAGGGTCAACAAAAGCCTCTAGTTTAGTAGCTCTGCTACCTTGAACGGGGGGTCGAGCCTTTGGTAGAGAACGGCTAGGTTCTCATAGATCTTGGAACAACTTGGGCTTCTGATCCTACTACTGTAACCCGGACTTGGCGTCCAACGCGTCGGAGACGCCATATTCCGCCTCGGCCAGCTAAAACTCGCCTGATATATGTAAAGGCTGAAACCAGGACTGTTAATGGCGTCAGGGCTGGTTGCAAGTCCTCATTCTTTTTTTTTTTTTTTTTTTTATCATCTTCAATCTACTTAAAAGCCTATTTACAGTAAATATCGTTCTATATGACTGCTTTGGAATAATGGTTATTAGCCTATGAATGCGATATGATACCTGTTTTAGGCGGGTCATTAACGTCCTCTGATGGAGGGACGGAAAGGTAGGTATCTAATATCTCTGCCGGTATATCGTATATCTGAGATATTCAAGGATGAGTTTATTATTAGGGGTTGTTATTTTAGTTGAGCCTATCATTCAGCCGCGCGCGGGTGGCTACTTATCAAACATGATGGATGGTCTGCTAAGCCTCGAAAACTGCCAAGTAATTACACAAAAGATCAACCGTTCCATAGTGTGAAGAAATCTGTTTCTTCCCGGCTGTCTGTATTCAAGGCAAGGCCTGGCTAGTGGCGTGGAAACACGTGCTTCATTTTTTCCCCCTGAAAAAGGCCATGGGCAAGGCTTAGACTGTGAAGTGCTTGGTTGATCGCAGAACAGGGCTCCGTTCTCCAGACCGGGGTGACGCAGGTCCGTCACATCGGTCACCGTTGCATCCGGCTGTCAATGGAAGGGTGATTTTGTCGGGTCGTCTGCATCAACTACGCCCACGCGGATAGTGCCCTTGAAACATGTGAAGTCGATACAGATATGATTAACCGTTAGTCTCTTCGCCAGTTCGGCAGCGAGGCGTTTGGGCAGCCTCAGAAATATTGCCTCAGAGCCCAACTTATCGTACGCGACGACCACAGCCCCATATAGCTGCTACCGGAATGTGCCGAAACTCACCTGTCAAGTTTAATAGGCTGGTCCTTGCACCCTGGCGACTTACTATGTAAAGATTTGTAAAATGCTTCGCGAACGAAGCGAAGGAAATCACCGTATTATCAAGGGACTTCTATAACCCTTTATAGCAAGGGGAGCTGGTATATAACTCAAATTCGGAGAGCGACTTATAGGCTTGTGGGCTGGCATGAAACAATGTAGATGGAATATTCCGAAGGACTTGCGATACAGCTTCATCTTGGTTACGTATTGCGTATTGAGATGTCTTGCAAGATATCGAAGGTGTAAAAAACTCGGCATTGGATATCACCGTAGGCTCTGAGTGTCCACTGTCCGAGCAATTGGGTTCCAGCTGCATACAACGTCTGATCTTAGGTAGTTCTATGATTGTCCGTGCCCTCCACCCACAGACTCTACAATCTGGGGAGTTGACTTGCAGCTGAGAGTACGTCCAGGTAGCTAAAAATCATAAGCGATATCTTTCGCTAATACGAAAGCCCTGGTGCTATGCGTGATACTAATGGTCCTTTTTTAAGAGTTGTATTCTATTCTCAATGAGGCTAACAGATCATGGCTAAAATGTTCATCTTCGACGTTGTCCCTGCTGTGGTCCTTGTTGGTGGCCCGTCCCATCCATGTTTATCACTGCTGTGCCTTGCATATGCACTTTAACATCACTCGGGGTGGGATTGGTACTTGGATAAGCGATCAATTTGGGATGAATGCCTAACATTAAAGAGTGGATAATAAAATCTGAACGTCTGTCTACCTACATACTTCATACTATGTACTATTGCCCGCGTTGGTTCGTTCGGGGCTACCTACAGATAACCACCATACGAATTACCTATCTAATTCGTGGGACATAAACAGTTACATGTACAACGATACTACGGCATGCAGCAGTTTGAAATAGGAGGCACAGTTGGGGAAATAGGCCAGATCGGCATTGTAAATAGCTGCCAAGGCTTCCTATTCGACATCACATTTAAGATACCACAGATAGTGTAGGAATTATACTTGAGTAGTAGCTCTCATCTGCGCTTGTTCGGAATTCGGTCGCGTTTCTTCTTCAAAATTCGTCACCCAGGGGGACGGGATACGCCTCACTTCTCTCAGGCGAAACCCCCCTGGACAGCCTACAATAGAATGGGCCAGCCCAGCTTGCCAGCACTAAAATACTGCTAATATTCCCTGTAAATTACCACTTGTGACTAGTCCACATTCCGCAGCTTGTCCACTGTCCCTTGTTCTAAATGCGCTAATGCGCCGAATGGACGTAGAAGCGGCTCTTTGCAGGTGCCAATTCTGCGTACATAATAATAATATGTAGGTAGGTAATAATATGAGGTATGCGTCGTTGAGTGACGAGAACAAAGGCCTTCTTTAGCAAATCGATAGGATATAACTTACTTGACAGGGATATTTATTGCATGAAGAAACAGCCATTAAGAGCTCTCCAAATCCAACAAGCAGCTTTCACCTCTTATAGCTAGAATAGCTTCTTTCCAATTATATCTCTTCTCCTTTAAGGTCGTTAAATTGTCAGCGCATTGCTACCAGTCATTAGTCTCCGTGTACTTCAACGGTAGCTTCTCACCCTACTATATTGCTATCCCTTTGCAGTTAAGCCCCGCCTCCCAATTCAGGTCGCCGTTCTAACCTCCCTGGGAACGGCATGGCCTTGCTACGGTAGTAAGTGTGCATGCCAAGAAGCCAAGCTATTACGGCGGGCCATTGGGCGACAGTTCCATATTAGCCATCCAGGGGAGCCCCCGTCCGGTACCGTTCTTGATTTTAGCACCTGCTTATTCCACGGATTTGGAACCGCTTGGTCAAATTTTTGACCCCTGATAATCTTGTTAAGCGTGCCTGTCACTTGCCTTGTCACCTTGTAAGTTAGCAAGCTCATAGGCTGTGATGTTGTAGAATGCTTGTCTAGGTTAGTGATTGGGCTTTGCGAACACGAGGGTATTACGGGCATAGTGTAGAAGCACATAACAAAAAGACAGAAGATGTTGAGCTTCTATCACTACTCCACATATGCAGAGGACTTGGTAGTAACGCACATCCCGCTTCGTCTAACCCATGCTCCGTGTATGGTCGTTTCTTGCCTCTTGCGCCCTTTTACCCTTCGTTGAACCTATCACTTAATTGTATATCCTGGCGTCATGGTCTGGCCCTGTGTCCCTTGTCCAGTGGGTATTTTATTACGGATCACTTCGTAGCGTACATACGACGCTAGAACCTGGTTTGTTGTTAGGCTATTCTCTTTGCTTCTGACATCTTGATGTTAGCCTGTTCCACGACCACTCTATCTTGCTTTTCCTTCCCGTCTCAGTTGCGACGACGATCCGGTACGGTTGTAAACCGCGAACTACATCCTCTCCTTTTTTGGCCTCTCTTTCTTTTCTCGGTTTGTTCTACCGTCTACCAGCCCATTTGTTCTGTCTTACTTGTCTTGTCCTTGCGTTCTCTGGGGAAACCCATTACCCCAACTCGTGCATATTCGACCGAGCGTTCTTAGACGTCCGACATAACGCAACGACTCCCGGCCTATGCTTTTGAATTTTTTTTTTTCTTTTGATTATATTCACAAGAGCGCGAACTTCCTTTCTTTGACCAGCTTATCTTGACCAAACCGTTTCATTTCGTTGTACAACTTTCAACTCGGGTTTTTGTAAGTTGAGAAACACCGATGTTGTGGTTTCCATAATCCTTTTTAGGACTATTAAACCCCAACTAGTTGCGGAGTAATAGCTAATTGTGGTCTTCCATAGGTATTAGTTCGCTTATAACCTGCATGCCTCAGTATATCTTTTCATAGGTGTACACGTCACTTTGAGCTTCGTCCAATTACCTTGAGTAGGCTGGAGCAGATCTATACTGATTCTAATTCCTATAATTCCTATAATGGAGTGCCAAGCCTAAGGATAATGCGTTGATGTTTACTCGAACTTTACTGTTATCAGCTATCGGTACTCAAGCGAGAATTATACAGGACGAACTATTGATCGTACATGAGGGGAGCTTGGGTGAGTGCAGATAATTCCTTACTACTTTGGCTCTTGATCTCTCGAGCTAGATGCAGATCTGAAGCTGCATATAACAGCTTATGCTGTTCTAAGCATAAAGACGAACTGCAGCAGAAATGACGGAATCATACTCTGTAAAATGACTGACCGAGGCTGACAATACAAGTTAGAGTCGGTAATTTCCATCACTTACCATTCATTACGCCTGGTATGTTTTAAAGCGTCCAAGCTCGCATCCATCCCTGGCATCCCATGCCTCTGCAAGGAATAGTGTTAATTGTGGAGTTAGTTGTATTAATGCAGAGCCCACTCGCACATCGTCACTCTCTCTCCCACGCAGAACAATCACCCCACTGTCGACAGGGGTTAGCATAGTGGAGCCTGGTGTTTGGACCCTTTTCTAAGATTGAACAAAAGAGGTGCAAACCTGGAGTCGATGTGAGTTGATTTGCTCTGCTCTGTTCTGTGTCTCATAGACGCCACTATCTTCGACCGGGAAACCGGGCTAGATCGTGAATACCAGCAGACATGGCCGTATGGGAAACCGAAGATGAGTTGAGTAGTGTTGCGGCCGCATCACCACCAGCTCCCAGTGATAGACCTTACCGGACGTCCTCACGAAGTTCAAAGAAGTCGCGCCGTTCTGCTACTCCGCCTGGTGGTTCGGCTTCCCCTCCTCCCCCGTTACCACAGGATAAGATGGAGAAGAAAAGCAAGCGATCCTCGAAAGATGTCAAAACCGACGAGAATTTCGGCATTCTCGATCCGCGCCGATTTACACCTACCCTTCATGCGAACTTAGTTTCAGAGATCCTGTCCTTACGAAGGGACCAGGAAGAGAAACTCAAGATAATCGAAAGCCTCGAAAGTACACTACATGCTACTCAGGAGGAACATGAGACTCTCCAGGCTAGCCTATCCAACACTTCCAAGGAAAGCAGATCTCTAAAACGACAATTGTCCCTGCTTGAGGGAGGGAGTTCATCAGCCATAGGCGAGCTAGCAAAGGAACGCGATGAAGCAGTCGACGCAATAACTGAAACTAGGAGGCGGCTTGAAGCTGCGCAGAAAAAAGTCCGGACGCAAGAGGAAGATTCTCAGAGAGTCCATGACCTTTGGGCCAAGGAAAAGGATGCGTGGGACGAAGAAAGGCGCCGGTACGAGCGGAAACTACATGTCGCTGAGACGCGACTTAGAGTCGTTCTAGAGGAGGTTGCCAATTTGCAGGCAGCACAAATGAACGGAAATCATGATAAGCTCGAGAGTGATGCCGAGAAGGATAATGATGGTGGTAGCGTGCGAACGATGAGCATGACCAATAGCGTCCGGTATTCAGTGATGAGTGGTCCCGGCTTTGGCAAGATGAATGGGTACAGTCTTGCTGATGAGCTCAACTTCGACGACGATGATGACTACCAGACGGATCCGGATGGTCGTCAAAGTGTGCTCTCGCTCGCAAGACACCACCGGAACCAAAGTCGAGACAGTATAATGTCAAAGTCTCATCGACGTAACCAGAGCAATGATAGCTTGATGCGGCCAGGTAGCATTGTGCGAAGTAGGCTATTTATGAACCAAACTGTACTCGATAGGCTCGAGGGTGGAATTCGCGAGGATGACGAGAACTCTGTGGTATCTCAGAAGGTACAGTATACTGACACGGGTGTCCAATTTTCGCCACCTCCATCTCCTAAAATAATACCAGCAAAGCCAGCAACACCGGAACCCGCCTTGAAGAATGAGAAGTTGGGTCAAGAAAGTCCGTCTCGAGCTGAGGGTGAGATTGAAGCAAACCAGAGTCGCAAGAGGGTATATCTCAACAAGCAAGTACCAACGGAGTTACCTAAAACGAAGCCGATGGTATCAGCAGCATCTCAGACGTTAGAAAAAGCGCCTTTGCTGGCTATGTCTCAACCGGTTATTGTGGAAATGGAGCCCGCTGCCGCCACACCTTCGATATCAATTGCAACTCAGACAGAACCCGCTATACCTGAACAACAGCCGGTCTCCGAGCCACTTTCGATACCGAGCATCAGCATCGTTCCACCGGCTAGTAGACCAGCGAGTCCGCGCGAGCATCGCTTACCTCAGTACGTCAAAGACTTTGGATGCCAGGTTACTATTTTACAGTCGAGTCCGATGAGGTCTGCTTCCGTACAAACAGATGAGATTCGAATTGACAAACGACTTGACAAATTGCCACCGCATCTTCATCCGTCTGCGATTACCTCGAGACCTTCGTCCCCTACCACTACTCCTACTACTGCGGCGGCCGATGAGAGCAAGAATTTCACACCTGTTCCCGGACACGTTCCTCCACGAAACCCGCGCCGCCTTGAAAGTAGCCGACGAAGCTTCTCCGCCGAATTGCCTTCCTCGCCCCCGGAATCGCCATCGGTTGACGACCTAGAAACGCGAGACGCGTACCCTGGCAACAACGATGATGGCCCATTATCCAGTGCTAGGGCTCCCGTAAGGCGACCACACCGGATCAGCAGCCTGTTTGCAGGTTTCGATGTCCAAAGCTCTGATGAACAGGACGAATTCGATGGTGACCAGAGCGACTCCGAATATCGTACGGCACTTGCCCCGAGACCCAAAACTGGCCCTAGTAAACCTAACAAGCGAGTAGCACCAAGTATAGTCCCCACTTCTCCCGAACAAGGTAAAGCCATCGCCAGGCAATCGACGAGTGTTGTGAGCAAGATCGGAAGTCCGGATGTCTACAGTAGTTTCCGCCTTGCCGACCCCCCGGAGGGCCTATCACGGAAACCGTCTCTTAGGGTGTCCACCGGAGCAGCTGGTAGATCGCTTGGATACGCTATGGGTTCCCGAGCTAGTGTTATGCGAAAGTCAGCAATGATCCAGAGCGGTATTGCTTCACATCAAGGCCTTTCGAAGAGTCCTGATCTGCTAGAATCGCGGGATCCCCCGTTCCCAATTCCTACGCGAGCAAGTTCGAGGAAGCCGCCATTTAGTGCCAGTGCCCCGAGCGACGGCCAACGGAGCCCTACCCACAATGGGGAATATTGGCCTCGTCGGGGCCGGAAAGTTGGTGCGTATAGAACTAGTAGCATCCGCAAAGCCCGTTCGGCAGCGGCGTTGCCCCAGAACCAGAGATCTAGGAGACATGCTAGCCGTTCACCGCCACCACCAATGTCTCCTTCGGAAGAGGCCCCTGAGAGTCCGGGTCTCCCACCACTGCCAACCAACGATATTACTACCCCTCGACGTGAACGTGGGGGATCTCGGTACCGTACTCATAGGTCTCAGCCTTCAACCAATACTGCAAACACCGAAAATACGAACACAGGCTCCGTCGGCAGCAACCAACAGTCATCCAGCGTAGTAGACGCAATCGCACAGACGATGGTTGGCGAGTGGATGTATAAATACGTTAGAAGACGCAAGTCGTTCGGTGTAGCCGATGGTGCCGGCCGCGGGGAGGAGAATAGTAATGACCGCCACAAGCGATGGGTATGGCTCGCGCCTTATGAACGTGCAATTCTGTGGAGCAGCAAACAGCCTGCAAATGGCAATGCATTGATGGGTAAACCAGGCCGGAAGCGTAAGTACTGCCAAACCGCTAGATTCCAGACGACAGTGCTGACCATATCACAGTGACCATACAATCTGTGCTTGATGTAAAGGACGATAACCCTCCACCTAAAGGCAGTACCCAGATCTTCAACCGCTCTATCCTCATCTTGACACCCCAGAGAGCATTGAAGTTCACTGCTACAACAGCTGAGAGGCACTACCTCTGGTTGACATCACTATCGTTCCTAGCTCATTCGCAGCAGGATGTCCCGGAGATCATCCCGACAGCTAACTCACCAAACATCGGCCCGGCGCCCGACTTCGAGGCGCCTCAAACGAAAGCTAAAAGACCGGGAATTCGCGACTCGATTAGGCTAACGAAGGGGAGGAATCCTGCTTTGATGGCTCGTCACGACCCTGTCCCAACGACCAATCATCTAGAGGAAGCCCTATCAGCCCAACAGGAGTCATTCCCTCCAATACCCACTCATCAGCGTGAGCTGTCGCGTGAAGCAGCGGAGCCTCCCTTTATCCCGAGATTCCATGAAAGATCGCATGAACGAGTACATGAGCGGGCAAACCAGGTTGTTCTTCACGGTCGTAAGAGGAGCAATACTGGCGGCCATGTACCCCCGCCGCTCTCGTTCCGAGGCTTTTCAGGACCAGCGAGCCATAGTAGCTCGTATCATGCCTCAACAAACAGTACCGCGGGTAACAGCGTAGGTACAGCGGGCTCGTCTGATATCTATCAATCACAGGGATCCAGCAACATGACTTGGGGTAATAGCACAGCCGGCTCCCAACGAACATCGGAAGCATCATCTCGGCCACCAGGCAATTTCTTTGAAGCGATCGGTACCGTGCGGATGGAAGCCTTTATCAGCCCATTGACATTCCCGAGATTTGATGACCACCCAGATGAACAAGAGGAATGGCGATACAGAGCTCGTCGACGGAGTAAAGAAGCACGCCGTCGTCGTAGCCGAAGTAGACATCGGGACAGCTACGCTTCTCGTGGTACGCGCGGCACAGATTCCTACTATTCCGGAAGCAGGGCAGGAGAAGAAGATTACTTCCGAGATGATCCGTTTAAGGGATTTTAATAAGCTGCTTGTCTTTCCAGTACCTCTTGTGCACGCGGATATACCCCCGAACTTTCATCACGACAAGTGATAGCGTTTGTTTAGTAAGAAAGGAAGGCTAAATCATTTTCGAAATATGGTTTGGTTTCCATTGGAGTTTTGGAGTTTTAAGAATCTTATACTCCTGTACCCTTTTGCCGAAATCTCGGTGTTCGAGTACGACCTTTGTATTCCCTTGTGTCATATTCTTCTTTTTAGCTTGTTTGTCATTTGTCAATTTTATATGTCGGGAAATAGTCGTTCATGCTGACAGTCTTTCTTTTCTGTCGAGTATCATTGTACAATAATTGTTGGTAGCTTACCAGGCTATTTCATGGGGTTGGAAAAAAAGGAAGGAGTTGGATGCCTAAGGAAATAGGATCTAAACAAGGAACCAAACAGGACTGGAGGGTGGTTAGGGTAGCCCGGTGTTATTACCAAGGCAAAGGAAAGCAACCTTAGATGAGCAATCGGCTCGGGTCTCAAGACCAATTCTGGGGTTAAAAAATAGTTGGCACAACATGATTGTTGGCAAGTTATCTAAAGATAAGCTTAATCTCTAGCTAGAAAGAAGTAAATATTTATCAAAGAACTTGGGAAAAGTTAAAATTGTATGTGATTTTGAAATGCTTTTTTTAAAAACGGGATCGTTTGCTGAAGGGTTTGTATATGATTAGCTACAAAGTAACGGCCCTGATGAGAGATAAGGTACAGAACATTCCCATTCACTTTGGAGGGGCAGATTGGCGGGGCGCACCTCACTAAATCGATAATACGGCTATTGAGTACCTAAAATATTACGTACTTACCTAATCTACAACTTGGAAAGTGCCCATCTTACAGTACTTAGATTTGAGTGGGTCATAACTGCCCAGCGTGGCAACGCGAGGCTTCTATTCTAAACTTATGCCTTCCATTTTTGTCTTAATCACGCGAAAACGGCGTCTGTCATTCTGTCCTTCCTTCTAAGGTCCTCTTTACTTTGCAACGTCATAAAAGACGACGTAATTTGTTACTCTTCGCATTACGTCCGTCTTCAATACTCATTTCAAACCGACTCCTTCTCTTTCATACCCGTGTAACCCCCATACCGGCAAATCCGTCTCTACCCACTCTACGATCTTCACGATGTTGAAGATATGGTCTATGGTAAGTTTCGCAGATTGAAATGCCCCACTACAAAGCATTCTCTAACGGTTTATCTACAGAAATCTGCCCAGCAAAAAGCAGAGAATGCTGATGGCGCAGCTGGCAAGAAAAAGAAAGTCACCCCTGCTCAACTACGGGTACAAAAGGGTAAGTTGATAGTATCCTATTATCTATATAACTTGACTTGACTCTATATGCTAACAACTCTTGTTTCCACTTTGGATTAGACCTCTCCGAGTTATCTCTAGGATCGACTATGAAAACGGTATTCCCCGACCCCGATGACATCCTCAACTTCGTGCTCGAAATCACTCCCGACGAGGGCATCTACCATGGCGGACTCTTCACCTTCACATTCACTATGGGCCCGAACTACCCGCACGAACCTCCCAAGGTGCGCTGCCAGCAGAAGATTTACCACCCCAACATCGACCTTGAGGGTAAGGTGTGTCTGAATATCCTGCGCGAGGATTGGAAACCGGTGCTCAACCTGAACGCCGTCATCGTTGGTCTGCAGTTCCTATTCCTCGAGCCGAACGCCTCAGATCCTCTTAACAAGGAAGCTGCAGACGACCTACGTTCGAGCCGAGAGAACTTCCGACGAAACGTGCGTATTGCAATGGGTGGCGGCTCGATACGTGGAGTTACATATGACCGAGTGCTTACCACTAGGTAAAACCGGAAGAGGTCTAAGAGACTTGGCGATGTAGTGTTTTGCGGACAGGTTGTTTCATTTAGCCCAGTCGGAGCTATATCATATATTCGAGCCGGCACAATGAGAAAGAAACCTTTTGCAGAACCGGTTGAGGTGAAATGAAGAGGACAAGATGAGACGAAGGAAAGAAGCTTTAGACTAGCTTTGCAGACGGCACCATAGCAAGGCGTTTTACGAGGGACCGGATTTTACTTCAAGGCATCAGGGGAACTGTCCGTTCCGTCTTTTTATTGTTGTTATTCCGGGGTTGCAAATCACTTCACGGCCGGCATAGCATAATGCCTTCCACAGATGATCGACGACAGTATCATGATAGATAGATACTAATACATGAATATAACGAAATCTTCATCCTACGGTACTTGCTGTACTGTTGGTTTTCTTAATAAATACCATAGCGGTTTTATACGCTGAAATTTAACCATTAAAACTTTATTTAAGCGTTACCCCATTATGAAAAAAACTTTAATCGTTGCTTTAGGGAATTATGGTTGGGTTATATAATAATTATTAATTAATAATTAACGTTTTCCGAAATTTAACGTTAAAAATGTGTTTAACGTTAAGAATAAATATAATATAAAATATAAAATTAATAATTAAATTTTTTTTTATTATATATTTTAAAAAATTAAATAAAATTTGTTTAAAAATAAAATAATATAATTAAAAATTTTATATTTTTAAAAAAAAATATAAAAAAAAATATTAAATATTATATATATAAAAATAAATAAATAAAAAATAAATAAATAAAAAATAAATAAATAAAAAATAAATAAATAAAAAATAAATAAATAAAAAATAAATAAATAAAAAANAAAAATAAATAAATAAAAAATAAATAAATAAAAAATAAATAAATAAAAAATAAATAAATAAAAAATAAATAAATAAAAAATAAATAAATAAAAAATAAATAAATAAATAAATAAAAATAAATAAATAAATAAAAATAAATAAATAAATAAAAATAAAAAAAATAAATTTTTATTATTTTTTCGAAAAAAATATATTTAACCGTTAATTTTATATTTTACATTATGTTTATTTTTAATATTAAATATATTTTTAATGTTAAATTTCGGAAAATGTTAATTATTAATTAATAATTATTATATAATTTAATTATAATTTTTAATATAATTATAAAACGTAATTATTTTATAAAAACCGTACGTGATTATATATATATTTTAAAGCGAAATTAACGTTTTATTAATATAAAACCTATTAATTAATTCAATTAACTTATATATTAACATTATATAATTTTATTTTAATAACAACTCAATACATATTTAAATTTTTTCATAATAACATTTTTACATTTTAATCATGAAATTAAATTAAATTAAAAATAAAATCATAAACTTTAAATAAATTTAAAAGTTTTTTATACATTAAACGAAAATATATAAACTTTAATAATTAAATTTTAAAAATATAAAATTTTTAAAAATTAAATAATAAATATTTAATTTAATAAATTTTATTAATTAATAATTAATTAAAAAATAAAAAATAATAATAAAAAATTTATAAAATAAATTTAAAAAATAAAAAAAAATTATAAATCATTTTATTTAAAAATAAATTCAAATAAATATAAATAAAAAAAAACATAAAAAAGCACGCGCGTAAACGTAAAAAAA
>KZ112934.1:1221779-1294175 GCA_002120325.1 Daldinia sp. EC12 | reverse complement strand
ATTTTTTAAATAATAAAATAAAAAATAATAAAAAATATTATAAAATAATTTATTTTTTATTACATTTAAATTAATTTTTTAAAATTTAATTAAATTTAATTTAAATATAAATTAATTAAAAAACGAAATAATTAATTTTTATTTTTTTAATTTTAAAACGAAACGAAAATGTTTATATAAATTAATTAATTTTTATTTACGAATTAATTTATTTAATAATTAAATATAAAAAATCGAACGTAAAATGTAATTTAAATTCGTTAAAATAATTTTTACCGTGTTTATAATTTTTTAAATTTTAACATTTAAATTTGGTTTATTTTAACGATTTTAAAAATTTGAAAACATGTTTTAAAATTTTTAATGACACGTTTTGCCGTATTTTTTCAACCGCATATAATTATAAAGTAATAGGGTAAGAAATCCGGCAAGAAGTGAAACCAGAATAGCGGCCCAGAAAATAAGGGAATCGAGCTGGACGGTTCCGCCCGTGAGATAATAATCCACTATGTTTTCCGCGAGCTCCATTGTTAGCATCGATATCATGCTCATGCCAACAGCAGTTCTAGCGGCGGCAACCCAAAATAAACTATCTTTCCCGAGCCGTAGCAGGACCGTCTCAAGCAAAACAGATGTAGTAACACCGCTAGCCACTAAGTTTATTTATTAGATGTGCAGCCTAAGCAACATTCTCGTTATTATCACTCACTAGATAGAGCCATAATGATCCCCATTCCTATATCAGGATGGAACGTTTGAAGGTACCACATCGAGGAAAAGTCGCCAACATTACAACCCACTAGGCATCGTGTAGTATTTAAGGCGGCTCGTTTCCAAGTAGATCGTGAGGTCCAAAAAGTCGACGAAGCCACCGTCGGGTATGTCGGACTATGTTAGTTTGTATGACAACGGGTTTCTTGACTATTGCTACACTTTAATCTCACTTGAAGTATTGGTATGTGGTTATGTGGAAGGCGAGACTTGGAAAGAAACGCTTTTCGCTAAAGATGATAAGCTCGCGAAGTCCATATGTTGCTATGAAAAATGCCCGCCATTATGTTATGAAGAATGCAGTCGTATGCTAACGGAGGGTGAATTGCGGTGTAACTTTAAATATAAATTATTATCCTTGGTTGGGATGAGAATTCATATATCAGCCTGGACTTATTCATAAAAGCGCCGAACTCGGCTGGCAGCTGTGGATTTGGCAATAATTCCTCATATCTTTTCACTTGCCTTCTATTTTTTCCCCTTGATTAAAATAACAAATTCCGTTGAATCCGCTAAGTAGTTCGGAATATTGATAGAAAGAAAGGGTTCTAGATGACTAACTACTTGTGTCCAACTAATGAATACATTAAAATACTCATGGTAGCTTTTCTTTTACTCCGCACATATAGCTGCAGCAATCTCCACATCTACTGTAACACTTATTTCAACGTGAAAAAACCGCGTGGGTCTATTGTACTATTATACTATTAGCATTGTTCTTCAGTCTAAAACATCAAAAAAAACACAAACCATTAACATTCGATATTATCAACACCAAAACCCGAATGTATACAATTTCAACTCTTCATAATTCCCGTCGGTTTAATATGAATAGTTTCTTTAGATTAATTATGATTTTTCCGTTTTTCTTTTAAAAAAAAGTTACTGCTATGAGAGTTTAGTCGTATCCGACGTGGCATACTATAATAATGGTTGGAAATGGCTTAAAAAATTTCATTTCATCAACATCCTGAGCAACATCACCGATATATCAACTAGATAATATCTTAATTATAACTTTTGGCAATGGTAATTGTTCCAAGTCTTGAAACTTCACAACCTATCTCATTAATTACCTTAAGTAAATATGTCCAATGGGTTTAAAACTAGTGGTGGTTGATCAATCAGGACCCGGAATACGTTTTGACCTCGTAGTTTTCCGGTAACAATCAAAATGTCTTGTGCATTGAACATGCATTCGCACCACACCATATGTTAAGACTATCGAGGCTGTTACGTAATAGCATATCAGTTTCATACTTGGCATACACTTTGGAATAATTTGGGAATTGTAAGAACCAATCCATAACCAGTCCTGAGATGCTAAACTTCTAATAAAAGGCTATTGGAGTTTGACTCCTTGACTCCTTGGTTTCAATATACGATAGGGTATGACACACTTTTCGGCGAAGAGAAAGCGGTTAGACTGGTTTCCACTTTTAGGTATAGCGTTCTTCGTATAGTCGCTGGCCCGATTACCTCTGACTGACACCCATGCCGGTGTCTACAGATGACATGCGTGCATATGTGAAAAAAACCACTGATATACGAATCTGCAGGATTCGCCAAGGCGAAATGCTTCTTTTTGAGTCGTCCTCTAAATCATTTCAGCCGCAGATTATTTGTTCGTCATCCAGGTCTGTTTAAGCGGCCAAGGCTTGGCTCGTGAGAAGCTTCCATGATTATTAATTTGAACAGTAACAGTGGTTCAATGGATTTATAATCTTCGACGACGACGTGGCTGGTGTATAATATAAATGCATCTCCAAGTTGTATTGTTGAGCTAAGGTGTTGATATCGACCATTCTCCTACACTTGAGTGTAATTACGCAATCTTAGAATCCGGTAATATCTCGTCTTATAATCAAGATGTCTACTTTCCTAGTTACTCTCGCAACCGGCCAACAAGGCAAAGCTACAATCGCGGCTCTCCTTAAACGAGGAGCTAAAGTCCACGCTGTCGTCCGTGACCCAACGAAGCCTGCCGCTCGGGAGCTGGAAAGCCAAGGCGTTGTACTGTTCAAGGGCGATAACGACGACATCGATACTTTCCGGAATGCAGCTAAAGGATGCAAGGGCGTGTACTTGAATCTGGTTTCGTTCCCCGACAACGAAGACCCAGGTCGACAGGCAGCAAGAATCCTGGAAGCTTGCAAGGAAGCCGGAGTAGAGCACGTTGTAGCCTCAACTTCCGGCTGGGTAGGGAGTAAAGAAAAATGGGATCATCCTCTCAACAAAAGCGAGTGGTTAAAGGGGTTCTGCAAACATGATGCGGATGTCGAAGACGCGGTCCGCGGGTCGGGGATCAAGTACTTCACGATAGTTCGACCGTTTTGGTTTCACTCCAATTACCTGCCTCCAGTGGTGGACGAGTTTTATCCCGAGCTCTGGACAAAAGGAGAGCTGGTCCACTTGTTCAAGCCAGGTGTCGTTTTCCCACATGTCAACGTGGGAGATATTGGACGCTTTGCGGCTATGGTCCTTTTCGACCCTGTTAAGTTCCATGGCGAGGAAATCGAATTAGCTAGTCAGAATCTCACCATCGATGATGTAGCTGATTTGATCCGGAAAGTCACGGGGAAACCTATCACCGTTCGGTCTCGGACAGCCGAAGAAGAAGACGACTCTATTCCTACTATAGCGTGGCAGCGGTGGGCTAACGTAGTCGACCTATCTGTTGATACGAAGGCTTTGGAACAGAAATACGATTTCCACTTCACTACACTGGAAGAGTTTTTAAAGCAGGAGGCAGCCCGTTCCAATATTCCGGCCTAGGATCAAGATTAGAACAATGTTGTTAGATGATATACCAAATGCGAGTAATCCTATACATATTGGAGAGTATGATAATATTGATGTCTCAGCCATGAATCGGTCTACGAGATAGTGCTCTTCGAGAAGAATGGATTAATTTATTTGATTTTTGCTTTTGATATTTAATCAGCGTTTCCAACAATACGCAAAATTCCCATCTCAAAGTTGAATTTTAGCAAGCTCAATAGGCGCCAACTTTCCGCCGCTCTTTGGTTTAAAGGTAAAACTAACACGATTACGGCATTTGTACATTTTATAAACCTGGCCCTATCAACATAATACATACCACGTCTACCAAGTCCCTGACACCGGCAAGTCCTTCGAACTCTGACCAATCATAAATCGGTAATTACCCTCCACAGCTATCCGCCAATTTTGTGTCTGGACGTCCCAGTAACTCAGATCTCGCCTCGTAAGGTTGAATATGACCATCCCACTTTCACCCTCTCCTAGCAAAATCTTGTCAAATCCACGCAATACCTTTACTGGAAATTCGACTGAAAGGCCGGCCTCAGGATAGCCTAGATACAGCTGCGGCACGGCTTGACCCGCTCTACCGCCGGTGTTGGTAACGTTCACGGAAACAGTAACGTACACATCCCATAGGTCAGGGTTGCCCCCTTCGTCTCCTCCCGCGCCGGAGAGGGGTTGCTTTACGTTATAGCCGTCGGGATAGGGGTAAGGATCTGACACTATATCATCAATAGTATCGAGGTAAGGATAAACGTACTTCTCGAGCTTGCGTAGGCCTTTGGGGAAGAGTGCTTCCTCCGCGTTCGGAATGGTGGTATCGTATTCTGGAGGAGTCGCAAAATCGTCGGGTCTTGGCGCGGGCTGGGCGGTTTTCTCCTTCAACCCAGTAACCACGCAATCCGAGAATTCGAATGTGGTGTAACTTAGACCAAATCCAAACTCGAACCGCGGTTCAATTCCATATTTGTCGAAATAGCGATAGTCGACGTATAGTCCCTCCTTAAAGTCCTGCTGTGGTACGACGCCGTTAGGTACGTACATGATCTTGGCGCCTTCGCCGTAATTATCTAGAGACTTGCCGATGGTCCAAGGCAGCTTGCCGCTAGGGTTGACGTCCCCAAAGACGACATCAGCCAAGGCATTTCCACTCTCCTGGCCGGGCAAATTTGCGAGGAGAATAGCCTTGATATTTGGCAGGTCAATCCACTTTTCCATAACGACTGGACCAACTGTGTGGATAATAACAATCACGTCGCCGGTGCCGCCGTGACACCCCTTGGCGACCTGAATGATTAGATCATCGCCCCCTTTTTGTAAAAATAGATCGGGGCGGTCGCCTTTGACACTTTCCCATGCCTTGAAACCTTCCCCCGAGTCGGCGTTGGCGAAAACGATACATAGCTGAGCGTCCTGTAAAATCTCGGGCTTCTCTACAAATGGCGGTTTGTTTGTCAGATACGTCGAAACTTTCACGCCATTGATGCCTTCCCACTTTTTAGTCAGCGCTTCGACTGGTGTGACTAGGTAGGGAAATTCGACAGCGCCGGAGCCCCAACCAGAAGCCAGCGTTCCTTGATTGCAACCCCGATCCGGGCAGTGATTGGGGCCTTCACCGGGACCGGCATCCTCGCCAAGTATCGCAATACGCAGTGGGCCGCCGGGTAGGACTGTTTGGTTTGAGACAGTGCTAGAGTTATGGGGGAGAGCGAGCATCCCTTCGTTTTTAAGCAACACGGTGCCTTCAGCTGCAATTCGTCGCGCGATAGAGGCGTGGTCGCCCATGACGTTGACGTACTGATTAACGGTGATTTTCTCTTGCTCTGTAGGACTACCTGGTGCGAAGACGTCTTCAGGTTCGTTAGTCCACGAAGAGAAGTTTGGTCCCTTGCGATCGAACTTGGCCTCGTCATCCTGGCCCAGTTGGTACCACGCCGCGACAATTCTAGTGACCATGTCGTTTAACCTATCGAGAGGAACCGATCCGTTAAGGATAGACCTTGTGAGCTCGGAACCCCAAAGAGATTTACCATCCTCCCAAAATAGCCCGTCTCCAGGCATCGTCATGTCAAGGCCGGCTAGCGCGCTGGCGACGCCGCTCCTCTGTGCAAGCCAGTCGCTCATCACGAACCCCTGAAACCCCATCTCATCCCTTAATAGGCCATTCAGGAGCTTCGAGTTGCCGCATGCGTATGAATTGTTAATCATATTGTAGCTGCACATGACGCTAGCGACGCCGGCCTTGACAGCATTTCCAAATGGCCATAGGTAAAGTTCGTGCATAGTCCGATCGTCTATATTCGTGCTAAGAGCATTGGGGAGGCCCCATTCCCAAGGCTGACGGAAGTGTTCTTGTTCGTTTGCGACAAGATGCTTGATAGTAGCCATGACGCCCTCATCTTGGATTCCTTTGATTGACTGTGCTGCTGCGATGCCCTGAAGATACGGGTCCGCGCCAAAGCCTTCCCAGTTCCGTCCTCCTGCCGGCATGCGCCCCAGGGGGCCAATGCAGGGTCCGAGGATCATGTTGACTCCTTTTTTCCTCGCTTCTATCGCGTGAGCATTACCCCACTGGTACATCAGCTCCTTATTCCAGGTCGCACCGACAGTCACGCCGGCGGGAAAGGCCGTGGCGTTGTCTGTGAACCGAATCCCTAGGGGACCGTCTTGAAGCGCCAGAGCTGGGAACCCTACGTGGACTGCGGGTCCCGTGTTTCCTACGGCTGGACCCATCTTCCACCCGGTACCGGTCGTCACGTTTACTTTTTCGGGCAATGTCATCTTTGCAACCATCTCGCTAGCTCTGCGATAAGCTTCGGCCCAGCTTCTGGTTGTACCACCCTTTGGGGTCGGGTACCATGGTGGTGAGAGGCCATCTGGGGGTGATTGTTTATATTTTTTAAACGCGAAGAATCCTCCTGCGCTAAGTGCTAACCATACTAGAGCGAAAATTACTAGACAGCCAATAATGCATTTAGTCGAACGGCTGGTGAGGCAGCCGCATGGCCTCCGTAACCAGCGGTTACGAGGCTGAGTAGAGAAAGCTCCTGCTGAGGGTTTTGAGGACGTAAGAGGATCCGATTGGAGGAACTCAGTTGCATCGAGATCGGAGTCGAGTTCGAAAGACGAGCGAGCATCGTATGAACGGCGGGACTGCTCTTGTTCATAATTCACAGCGGGGCTCAGATGTCCTTTTTTGCTTGAACCCATCCCGTCATCTACGGGGCCAGCACTTGGTCTCTCACTGTCAGTTTTTGTTTTTCTGGCGGGTCAGTCGCTCTCTTCACGGTCTTATATCCGCTTGGGAAGGAATTTCCCGCCTGCCGAATGCTTACTTCCCTACCGTCGTCGCTTAGGAGGATAACTTGGATCAAAGCAGCAAGCGGAACTCAACGACAAACAATTGAATGAAGAAAATAATAGTAACGGTAGTCAGGATTTTATTACTGCCGTTAAAAGCTTTAGTATAAAATGTAGAACTAAAAAGATCCGATCGAAGCCTCGAGTTATCTCAGCTATCGTAAAGTAGCATCAATTCCCATCATCGGAAGTCTTCATTTGAAACTTGGAGCTCTTCTTGGCAAGAGCTGTTTGAGCTCCAAGCATTGGGCGGATATTTAAGTCCGTGCCCCTAAAAGTGTACCGTGTAGATACTATCAATAGACGTCGCCAGGACGGTTACAACACTGTGCTTCAATAAGGAGGTAACTACCTAGCTAAACTATGTCACAATCTTATCAGAGTATGAACATGTTTACATGAGCTTGAAATGATATAAAATTTCCAGTCCGGGCCTAATTGGTTTGCTAAATCTCTGAATTCGCCCTCTTATACTTATACTGAAGCATTTTATTTGACTCTACGGAGCTTTGGTCTGCTAGCTTGAGCGCGCTTTCAATTCCAGCAACGGGGAGACGATATTCAATGCTCGCCCTTGGTGATCCCGGTTCTAACGCGACCGTATACGGAAATGGTAGATATTCTGGAAGTAAGCCCAACTGTCTGAGGAGGGTGGCTTGATCCCAATTAATATGCTCGTGGTAGAGACGATCACCACGTATGTTCACCACGCTCGTGAACGGGATACTGATAAATCGCCCGGTTGCCGGGACGCCGGGGACGCTATAAATAACAGAAGACCCATGATTCAGCTTGCTTCACAGTTCAGAAAGGAGAAACCTTTGTAACACTTACAGCCAATTTATTACGCGATCGTGTGTGGCCTTAAATAGGAATTCATCAACCACGCGATCGATGCCTACAGTCCGGCTTACGAGCTCAAGCTGCGTGTCAGGGGGGTTGCTGAAGATAAAATTTTCCCTGTAGAATTCTGTCAGGGCTTGTCTTCCCGTTCCGCCGGTGAGAGTCGGTACGTGGTTTACGTAGGGTTCTTCAACCATGGTCGCCATCGTCTCCTCGACAGACCTCGCTTGAAATTCCCAATACGTGTGCTCCTCCCACACTTTCTCGAGATTAAAATAAGGGGCACCGACGAACGGTTTTAAAAAAGCGAGCGATCGGGTGTGGGCCACCGACGCCGAAGTAGCATGATAGTTCTCATGTGCGGGGATCGGGAAGAAGGATTTTGCATCATCATAATAATACGTCTTTTCATTTCCTCCCCCGTTGCTAGCATCCTCTTGGACCCCCGCGGGAAGTCTAGGTATGTGTGCTAGTAACGGCAACTTGCTAGGAATGACACCCGTCCCAAGCATACCATAGCAGACGACGGCACAAAGCTCCTTTTGGGCCTCGATTGTTTCGAAGACGGCAGATTCCAACACAGGCATATAAGCTTTTTTTTTTTTTCGTTACTCAGTCAGCTAGATCGTTATTTTTGTCCGTAAGTTTTGATGTTTTAGTTCGCTCACTAATAATTCCAATCTTCTCAGCCTGGTCGCATGATGGCAACTCAAGCAGCACAGAAAGTGCGGAGCGTATCCCACTCAATATTGCATCGGGGTTGGTGGTTCTTAGCTGTGCAACAGCGAAACCTTCCTCTGCCCATTTATACAGTGGTGGCGGATCTAAAGTCTTTTCGTGTTTACGAAGGTTAAGTTCCGCGCTGAGCAGGAGAAGTAATCCCGGGCCATGGCCTCTTCTTGATAGCGGAGCTTGGATTGTTAAATCCCAGTCTTGCCCAACCGAAGAAACTTTAATATCAGTGATCATGCTTACGTCCGACGTCATTTTCGACATGATCGAATAGTATCTCGGGACGAAGAAACGTTCGATCTATGTAAAAACTAACATCTTGTATCAAGTGGGGTCTATGAAGGGCCAAGTTATGTTGCTTCGCATCTAACCAACAACCCGTACTTTCAAGGATTTGGGGGACTTTTTTGTTACAATGTGACGCTTATCGTCTGGACGTGATAGGTCAGCTTTGTTGAACGGTAATAATACGATATTTGATAGTATCTCTTTTTGAGATTTACGCCCCGCTCAGTTTGTCCGAATCTCACTCTTGTAAGTATTGGCGGTAGTTGGAAACTTTTACACCAAATTCGCTTTTCTGACAAGAGCCCGCCGATCTGGTTCACACAAATGCTGAATCGCAGTAATCTAAAAAGATCATGACCGCCTAAAACGGATATAATGCATACCGAAAAACTAAAAGAAAGGTTAAATCGATCTCTACCGGATTGGGCTACAAGGCTAGCCTTATGAATAGGTATTATACAGTATATCACGCACCCGATCCAAATCAAAGCCAGGTCCTAAGCTTCATACAGTCTCGATATATCTTTTCAACTCCCAGTCCGTTACCGCCTCGTCCCAAAGTCGTATCTCATTTTCCCTGGTTCCGCCAAAATGATCTACAAAGTCATCGCCAAAGACTTCGCGAGCGATGCTGTTTTTTCTCATGAATCTATCGGTAGCTTCCCTCAAGTTTCTCGCGAGACGAGTACCTTGATCGGCTAAGCTCCCTACGTCCTGCCCCTTGCCGAGCGGTGGGATTGGTATCTCGAGTTTCTTCTCCACGCCGCGCCAACCGAGAGCTAGGATAGCCGACATGACGAAATAAGGGTTGGCATCGGCGCCCGGTACGCGGACCTCGAACCGCGTTGCTCCAGGTTTAGAAGTAGGGGGCGCGATGAGCCGGACAGATGCGGCGCGGTGTTCTAAGCCCCACGAGACTGTCACTGGGGCCCAGAAGTTCTCTACTAACCGCTTATAGCTATTTATGGTTGGTGCAAGCATCGGCATTACATCAGGTAACCCTTCAAGGATGCCCGCGAGAAAATGCCTTCCGAGATCGCTGAGGTGGGCAATATCTGGATACTTTGCGTTCTCATCCTTTTCCTCGCGAAAGAACAAGTTCTTTCCGTCCTTATCTACGACAGAGACGTGCGTATGTCCGCTATTTCCCGGAAGGCCGTGCTGAGGTTTCGCCATAAAGCAAGGCGTAATTCCGTATCCGCTCGCGACCGATCTGACGACGTATTTGAAAAGAGACGCTCGATCGGCCGTCTCCGAGATTTGACCGAATTCCAATGCCGCCTCGTACACCCCAGGTCCGCTCTCGGTATGCCACCCTTCCAGATCGCATCTGAATTTGGCACACGAGTCGTAAACCTCGTGATAGTAGGACTTGTTGAGAGTTGGTCGCGTAATGCTATATCCAAACATACCCTCGGTTAGGGGAGGGAGCGCGTGGGGCGGGTTGCTGTTCAAGTATGAAGCGACGGACGGTGAGGGTGAATCTGTAGTTGAGGAAGGCGAAGAAGGCACCTTGAATTGGAAAAACTCGATCTCGGCTGTATGATATAATTTGGTTGGTATCATACTATTTCAAAATTACGCGGGGACAGAAAGGTAAAATGCGTGCAACTAACCTCCTGCCATAGCATCGCAGCCCTTCTTTTTTAGCTTCTCTACGGTAGTCCTGAGCAGTCCCCGCGGATCGGCGCATACAGGGCTCGCATCGTCGTCGAAGAAGCTTACCAAAAAGAAAGGAACGTTATCTTCCCAGGGTAAGCGGCGGAAGCTATTCAGATCAGGTACTGCGATCAAGTCGCGATAGCCATTTTGCTTATTGCTAATCTTGAGCTCTTTATCGTAGGTCCTGTCGTGCATATCCCAGCCGAAGATGACGCTGCAAAACCCGAAACCTTCCTTAGCTATGGATAGGAACTTCTTCTTGGACACAATCTTTCCTCGCAGCATGCCATCGACATCTACTCCTGCTAGTTTCACCTTGGTATCATCCTTGAGGAGGTCTGGTAGCTCCTCAACTGTGAGGGGTTTTGTCAGAGACATACTGAAGGGGAAAGCGGGGGAAGTAAGAAGAGGTATAGGAGCTTGTGCAACTAGTCGATCAGCTTGGTAGGTGATTTCGAGTCGTATCGCAATGGAAGAGAGACAACAAGAAAAGAAGGAATTGTTCTCGGCATACAGGACTGATTAGTTCAAGATAGAACAACGAGTCCTTCGACGAGACAGGTATAGATATAAATAAGAATATAAATATAAATATAAATCAGCGATGTAGGTTTATGAATAATGCAAATACCTGCCTTGGGAAGGAATAGGCAACGCAGGTAATGTTAGGTAGTTGAGTTCGTTGTTGACCGAATCAAATGTGTAAGCCTCGGACTCGTGCTTAGGAGATATGTAGATAATATATGCTGTAATATGCAATAGAAGTAATAGAATGCGTCCTTACGGTAAGGCTGAGAGGTATGTAAGTTGAAAGCGCATACATGTATCGATCGACACGCGCGCCCGCAGGGAGAAGGTAACCTTCGCAAGACGTCAACCTCGAACTCAAGATCTAAGTATGTACTGTGTATCTGTATCCTGGAATTCAACCCTAGAGATCTTGCCGACACCGAGATATCGGTCCTCTTGCTTGATTGGCAGAAGATAAGCTTCCGCAATACCCACAATCTTTCCTGCTAGCATATGAATTGTCGGATATAATCCCTGTCCGCGGGTACTTCCAGCAAAGCTTAAGTACCTGGATGCAGTGTATTTTCCGACTTTTACCTACCAGGTACCTGTAGCATGGTAGGTAGGTAGCATGGAACTACGTAATACATGTAGGTATTCCCTGTTGCCCTATATCATATATCACCTGCGCTTATCATACATTTGGTTGTTAATTGCAACTTTTGCATGAGGTAAATCCACGCATAACCTGCAGATTTATCTTACATTGTAAAATAACTCCACGGTATATTGTAACACATATACGATGATGACGTTAGAGGCTCTCGCGGATATTATTGTAGGGCTACTAACCGATGTACATAGGATATTTGTCTACAATCACTCGCCAGGCCCCGTCCCTGCCTTTGATGCATTCATGGTCCAATAAGAACGTGTTGGATGGAGCTCCCCCTACGTGGTTCTGATACCATACCTACCGAAGTTATAATTGTAAATTTGAGAGAAATAAGTAGGTATGTACCTAATGTAAGCTGTCAGCCTCGTGACTCTCTGCATATCCGAAGCTATTCGGACTCGCTTTGAGAAAAATCCCAAGCTTAGGTAGATACGCCGAAGATGCCATTGGCGCACTCCGCGTTTCCACTAGCTAGCATATTGATGCATAGGTAGTGAGACTCGACTCATTGACCGCAAGTTACAATATACGCAAGGGGTATCTTACTACTAGCATTCCGTGTTATGCATCCCCAATGTCCTATAACCCCCTCTTCTGCATGGTGAATCTCCCTACTCCAGGGCCGAAACCCATGTGGTCCAGCCATTTCAACAGGCGTAATTCGACGTAGATAGATCCAAATACCTGGTTATTTGAAAAAAAGACGGGATGGATTGCTTCCTAGCCTCCAAGCCAACTATCAGTCAATGCTGACTAGCGGTCGCGATATTCTTGACCATTGAATTGAACGCGCTCTTTCCGACGTTTCTATCCTACCACGAGGCTCGTCCTATTATCCCTCGAGGGCCCAAACAGGGGTCAAAAACTAGCGCTTCACAGACCATTTAGATTGACGTATTAAAGCATAGCATTTAAATACCTTTTTACATATTTAGTATAGGATTTTATTAATTTAATGTATTATAATATGTTAATTAAATATTTTACGTTTGAAATTATTTTTATTATGAAATTCGATAAATTGGATTAAATATTAGTGTTTTATTCGAACGTATTATACGTAATTTAATTTAAAATAATTATTTTATTAAATTATTATTTTTATATAAATTATTATAAAATTTTCAATTAATATATATATTTATTTTATATTACATTATTTTATAATATTTAATAATTTCATATAATATTATATTATATATTTTTATTTAACGTAATAAATTTATATATTTTTAAAAATGTTAATTCAAATACAAACGCGTAAAACCATACGAAAAAACACGTTAAACGCTTAAAAAGATATATACAAAGGTATTGAAAGCTGGTACCGAGATTGGGAGTGGATAGCGCTAATTTTTAACCCCTGTTTGGGCCCTCGAGGGATAGGCGTGATGACTGAATATTAATATCGATCTTGACCCGACGGAACGGACAAGTGTTACATAGTCATCAGCTCACCGCTTGAAACTAACAAAATATACTAATGGCGGAAGACCCGCACGAATCATCAACTCGAGAATTTGCCAACGTCTTTCTAGAAAGACGGGACACGTCGGTGTGGGATACATGTCAAGCAGGCCTTATTTACGGTTATCTCCTTTGGAAATTCTGCAGGATCTGGCGGGAACAGACGCGATCTTCGAGGGCTTCCCGCCTTTTTTAAGATACAATGCAGGTCATGTCTCCGGGCATATCCAAACAGGTTCCAGCAGACGGGCACTCAGGTTTAGACGAAATGCTATACAGGGCATACCGTATCGTATCACTAAGCTTCATACGATATGGATTTTCTGAATGATGTATTGCAAACTCTAGCCACTCGTTTCGTATGTTGGAAAAGTATGGACTGGTGAGTATCATGATTGATGTGGAAAGGGTCGATGTAAGCAACCCAGATCACAGCTTTGAAGATTAAGCTATATATTCTTTGATATTCATCTAAACGCCTTTCCGTGACCATCATCCAATCAGCTATATCCGAATTGAACTTGACTCATCGACCTAATTTAGCTCGGAAGTCCTACAGTAAGGGGACGGTATAAGGCCTAAGAAAGGGACGAAGTGGACCTAACATGTATATTGTCTGAATATTATACTGTGACGCGAGGAATGTCAATTACGGCCCTCGAATTTTATGTAAGTCCTTAGTACGTAGGTAATTACATGTTCGTAGCTCCCGTCGGGGTGCGAATAGAACTACCTACCTATACTCCTAGCGCCGTACTTGCACAGAGGTAAACATTCAAGATTGATACGGTTAATGTCGGAAAGTTCGTGATAAGACATGTAATGCAGTCTTATCATCACTAATACACCGCCGTTGTCGGACGAAGAGGGGTTATGAGAAGAGCCCCTCCAAAACAAAAGCTATCCGTTAGTCTGAATTGGTACGAAACGTCACGTACGGCAGGAGCATCGAGGTTGTCGATTTTATGTAACTGTTCTGAGAGAACCGATTTAATTCTTTTTTTTTCTCAACCTCTCGTCATCCTTTCGGATAATATCAACCATCCTCGTGTTCATTCAATACGTGCAATATCCAACTCGGGAACTTTTTCCACCTCGGGTATAATTACGACAGTCAGCCGGTAATTAAAAATGGCTTCCGAAAATAAGGGTCGTCTAGCTGGCAAAAATGCCATAATCACGGGAGGTGCTGGGTATGTCATTCCCGTCTGACGGCGCAAAGCATGGCAAGGCAGAGAAAGCATTGTAGCTAGAAACTAACGTCAACGTATCTACGTAGCGGAATTGGCCTCGAAACATCAATACTCTTTGCTAAAGAAGGTGCTAATGTTTTAATGGTCGATATTTCCGCACCGGCGTTGGAGAAGGCCAAGGCAAAGGTATTACAGCTGGTACCACAAGCCAGCCGAGTGGAAACGAGAGTATGTTGCTACCGTTGAATACTTCCCCTACTTTCACATCGCTACGCAAACTACGCCAGAACGATACGATAGTTTCGGGCCTCGCGGGCTAACCAAAGCATTATTATCTGATCCTCAGGTCTGCGATGTATCTAAGGAAGACGATGTAAAAGCCACGGTCGAATCTTTGGACTCCTGGGGCGGCCTCGACGTCATCTTCAACAATGCGGGTATCATGCACGCCCGAGACGACGATGCGGTCGGCACCCCTGAGGAAATTTGGGATCTTACTATGTCGATTAATGTGAAGGGGGTATGGTACGGTTGCAAGCATGCAGTCCTTTCGTTGAGGCGCAACAGGAAGACGAAGGGTAGCATCATAAACACCGCCTCTGTCGTGGCTCTTGTCGGCTCCGCGACCCCTCAGTTAGCTTATACCGCATCCAAGGGCGCTGTCCTAGCACTGACGCGCGAGCTCGCCATTGTACACGCCCGCGAAGGGTTCCGTTTTAACAGCCTATGCCCGGCGCCCCTCAACACGCCGCTATTACAAGATTGGCTCGGAGATGACGTACCCAAGCGGATGCGGCGCGAGGTTCATTTTCCGGCTGGCCGATTTGGTGAGGCTATAGAACAAGCTCAGGCTGTGCTGTTTTTAGCCTCCGATGAAGCTGGCTTCGTTAATGGCCACGATATGGTGGTAGACGGCGGTATGACCAAGGCGTACGTCACGCCAGAGGGGCCGCCTCTACCCGCCCCTACGAACAATGCCTTGAAGAATGAGCTATAACTAGATGAAGAGCTTTACTTTGGCCATTATAGGAAGGAGAGAGGGCTTGCACCATGTATTCCGCATTGGCATTGCCACTTTCACCGCGCATCTTTCGAGAGCTTTGAGCCGCTTGTCTAGCAGTTAATAGAATAAGCCCATTTTATTCTCTATGGGTCTCGTAACGATATAGCTCTACACGGGCAGAATGTACTCCAATATCCAACGCAGCCACCCGCTCTATACGTAAGTACCTACCTAATTAACTGTACAACCAGTCGGTGAAATAAAGAATAAGTAAGAGTTAATGCCTAGACTCTGCCGCTGAAGCGTGAACGATCAGCAGTTACAAACGGCCAAAGGAAATTCTAGACGAACACGTCGCTCTAGTGGAATTGTCCTTCGGTATTCCCTTCTCCCATGCTCTTACTCGAACTGCTCCCGCTTTGGATAGCACCCAGGATTCCGTCGATATAACTAGCTCCGCTCCACTTCTGATGCGTTAAAACGTCGCAGCCAAGTTCTTTCTCGCGACGCTGCACGAGGTTAACGTAGGCTAGCATGCCATCCTTCTTGTACTCTTTCGCAAGTTCGTTCGTAATAGTGGCGGTACTATGCAGACCGGCCAACGAGATTAATTGTAAAACGAAACCTTCCTTGGCAATGTCCCAGATGAAAGATTTAAGCTTGGCATCGGTGAAACCATGGGCCATCCAGTTGAAAGAGGGCGATAGGTTGTATACAAGGCCCTTGCCGGGGAATGCCTGCCTCACCGTGCGACCGAGCTTGGTCGCCACCTCGACGTTCGGGTCGCCGGTTTCAACCCATAAGAGATCGGCGTAGGGAGCGAAAGCGATAGCTCGTTTTGTGGCAGCTTTCATACCTGCGCGATAGTGATAGTATCCTTCTCGGGTCCGGGGGATGTCCCAATCAAAGACGATAGGCTTGCTCGCGTAGCTATTTGCAATCTGGCGACGTTTCGTTATTCCCATGTTCGCATCTGCCTCGACAGCCTTCAAGTATGAGTCGATTTTCTCTTGTGACACTCCCTGAGACTTTAGCTGCTCGACGGCAGCCTCATCAAATGTTACCAGTCGCGTTTTCTTCACCCAATCAGCTTCAAACGCGTCTATCTCTGGCCCTGATGCGCCTGCAGCCTCCATCTCTTGCAAGGTTTCTGCGAGAGGCGCAATACCCTCTTCTGCGACGCCCAGAATCAATTCATGGTCCCTCACATCAATCGCGCTGGATATAAGCTTTCCACTTTCCGAGTCAGTCCTTGCGATGACAAGATTCTCCGAACCCATAACGTCCCATTGGAAGCGCGCAGCATTGAGGCGATTGATGTGCTCGCCGACGGGCACCAGCACTTTGCCCGCTAGATGACCGCATTTTTTACCTCCGTGGAGCTGATCCTCAAAATGAACAGCGGCAGCACCATTCTCGGCGAATAACTTGGCTAGCTTGAGTACCGCGCTTAATCCGCCGTGTCCCGTATCACCATCTGCGATGATAGGGCGGAGATAGTCGATATAAGGTGTCTTCTTCCTGGCTTCTGGCGTCATCTTCCGTCGCAAGTCCCATTGCTTTCGATCGTGCATCGACTGCGCCTTCGCGAGCCGTTGGACCTGGTTTGGTACGGTGTTATAAGGATAATCGCCAAAATCGGGTGAGACCTCGTTGGTGCTGGTAAGGACGGAGGAACAGGCCCATCCAGATATGTAGAGGACTTCTTGATGCGGCGCTTGTTGCGTCATTTGCACGGGATCGATCGCTCCCACTATTCACCAAGCCGAGCAATGTTAATGTTGGATATATGGCACACAGATAAATTATTCTCAAGAGGGTAGACATACTAGTATGTATCGGTTCTCCTTTTGCTTCCCTCTCCTTGATCAGATTAAAAAGCTTTCTTGCCATTAAAGAGCTGGGATAGTTTTGAAGCTGTGATCCTCTTTTAGACACGACGTCGGCTGGAGTATATGGTCGCTTGATGCCTTCGTATCTCGGCGATGCCCACCACGCCTCAACGTCTTTAATCTGCTGTTCATAGAGAGCATCCTCCGCGGCACCGGCTTTATTAGCTTCAGGTACAAGTTGGAACGAGTCGGATGGAAGTACGGTCGACACGGGCGGGTTGACAGGAGGTAATGCCATTCTGGATGCCGTAGAAGAGAGACACCTCGATAAAGGAATACGGGACGAGGGGTAGTGAGGGAGTGCAGCTCTTCGAGGAGCTCGAGTTACCACTCGACGAAACATCGCGGTGGCGGTAATTTGATTTTTGACGGTTTGATTCGAGGAGTCACCAAGTCACTAAGCAGCAGCAATTGCAAATATAACTCCAAGGCGAGGTCAGTGAAAGCAGGTCCTCATTTCTATATGTGCTTAAATGTAAGTACGTTTGTAACTACATGTGTACCCGGTATCTAAGGGAACTAAGGTAGGGATTTTATTGAAGCTCTTGGGGGAAAGATTTTGAAATGACCTTTGGAATAACTAACCAAACCCCAGATTTGGCCGATAGCACCCGAACTTTAGTATTAATAAGGTCCCCCCGGTCGAACAAATCCCCGGTAACCCCAACTTACGTAATAAATAAACTATGCTCGTTAGTTCCCAGTCCCTGTTAGGTACACGTACTAACCGAACACCTAAGGCTTACAAGTACCTACCTACCTACGTAATAGTACAGCTTTCAGGTACATATGACTTGCCTACCTGATTTAGAAGGAATCAAGGTACCTCTCAAGGATCGTAGAGAAGAAAATAATCGGGTACCTCCATGGGGTAGGTACCTAGTATCTTCTCGGCTGCGGAGGCCTGCTCTTAGCTAGGTACCTTAGGTACCTACTTACCTAAAGTCCCTTAAAGGGTACCAACCTACCTGTGATTCAACCATGCTTGCCTTGCATAGAGTCCAACCTTGAAAGATGTTCTTGACGGTAAGCCGCGGCTTCTAACTGTTTGCTTCAAGTCATCAAGGTGACTTAACTGGCCGGAGCTTATTATTTCCATACCTACCTACATCCGCAAGACCCCCGAGCCGAGATAATCGGTTATCCCAAATCTAAGAGTTTGCAAACCACCAGGAGATTTTATTGATCCTATGGATCCGAGTTCGGTTATCTACATGCGGTTGCATGCTCGTTGCTTATACATTAGATATAATTTTACCCTGCGTGCATATATTCTTGTCCGTGAATGCGACACCATCTCCAGAACGGGCAGAATGGGTGAATGTCAGCAACGGGCAGCGCGGGCAAATGGGGTTAACGGACGGGTTTCCTCGGTTATTGCGGGGGAGGGGTTGGCCTAGGTACCGTAAGTCTGGAGAAGTACATTGGCAGCTATAACAAGTACAAAACCTTTAATAGGCAGGTTGGAAGAATTGGAAGTACCTTTTCCCCACATCAGATCATCTTATCTCAACGGGTTGGAATTATGAGAGAAGGCCCGACGTGATTTCTTGTCGCTACTCTTCCTGTATTTTGGTTTTGTGTCTTTTTCTTATATTTTTCATACACCTTCTCTCTGCCATTGACAGCTTATTTCTTCTCCATTGCGTCGGCGTTCTATAGAATTGGCCTTAGAAGCTCGCCTCATTCCGTTCGAGAAAGATTTCAACGCTGGATCGAACCCAAATCTCTTATCCCCTATCCGTCTCTTGTAACCATCTATCCAACTTGCTTCCAACATGGCAATGAATATTAGAACAACGTCAAGAGCGCTGGGTGTCTTAAGAGTAAGTCCTCAGCGAACCTAAACCCTTTCACTACTTATAACTATACATAAAAAGGAAGAGAAGGAGGTTTCCTTCATTTCGTCCCCAGTCTAGGTAGCTAATTAGGATTGTAAACAGCCGCGCGGCGCCCCGGTGATGATTCTGCCCACGGCAAGGTCGTACTCTTCCTCGTCCGAACCCGACTTGAAGGAGACCCTAAAAGAAGTCATTCCCGCCAAACGGGAACTCCTCAAGAAGGTCAAAGCCCATTCATCTAAGGTTATTGGCGAGGTTAAGGTTGAGAACACAATTGGCGGCATGAGGTATTACCAGCACCATCGCTACATTCTCATTTAAAAGTACTAACTTGGATGCAGGGGGTTAAAGGCAATGGTATGGGAAGGCTCTGTGCTGGATGCGAATGAGGGTATTCGGTTTCATGGTCGTACTATAAAGGACTGCCAAAAGGAATTACCAAAAGGCAAGACGGGCACTGAAATGCTCCCGGAAGCCATGTTCTGGCTCCTCTTAACCGGAAAAGTTCCGTCAGTCGGCCAAGTTCGCCAACTATCGCGCGAACTCGCCGAGCAGGCTCGGCTTCCCGACTTTGTCAATAAGCTGCTTGATAGCTTCCCTCGAGACTTACATCCCATGACCCAGTTCGCCATTGCTGTTAGCGCTCTGAATTATACCTCGAAATTCGCCAAGGCGTACGAGCAGGGCTTAAATAAAGCAGACTATTGGGAGCCTACATTTGACGATGTAATTAGTCTGCTGGCCAAATTACCCACAATCGCGGCCAAGATATATCAGAATTCTTATCGTGACGGTGGCGCATTACCTGGCGATGTTGACCCCGAACAGGACTGGTCCTATAACTTTGCATCCATGCTGGGCAAGGGTGGAAAGGAGAATGAAGACTTCCAGGACCTGCTAAGATTGTACTTGGCTCTCCATGGCGATCACGAAGGCGGAAACGTCTCAGCTCATACTACTCACCTCGTCGGAAGTGCTCTAAGCGATCCATTTCTGAGTTACAGCGCCGGTCTACAAGGCTTAGCCGGGCCTCTACACGGGTAAGTTCTCCGACTATTATCTGGCTTCTGTGCGGGATCTAACGAGCTTTGTTTCCCAGACTCGCCGCGCAGGAGGTTCTACGGTGGATTCTTCAGATGAAAGAAAGTATCCCGGCGAATTATTCCGAAAAGGATATTCACGACTATCTATGGTCGACGCTCAAAAGCGGGCGAGTTATTCCGGGTTACGGACATGCCGTCCTTCGCAAGCCCGACCCCCGCTTCGAAGCTTTGATGGATTACGCTGCTAGTCGCCCTGCGATTGCCAAGGACCCTGTATTCCAGCTCGTCAAGGCAAACAGCGAAATCGCCCCTCAGGTTCTGACTCAACACGGAAAGACGAAGAACCCCTACCCTAATGTCGACTCGAGTAGTGGTGTTTTGTTCCACCACTACGGCTTCCATGAGACCCTTTATTACACGGCAACTTTTGGTGTTAGTAGGGGACTGGGACCATTGGCTCAACTCATCTGGGATCGTGCTCTCGGCCTCCCCATCGAGCGACCTAAGAGCATAAATTTAGAAGGAATCTTGAAACTGGTGGAAGTTTAGGTAGAGGTACCTATGTATTTCTGTAAAGTCATGCCGTTTTGACGGTACTTGTAGAGCATTTGAAGCATTAGATTTCTCAAAGCACAGTACTTTAATCATCGCAGCCGCTCAACCTTGGTGTCTCTCGCACTTATATTTTTTTGCATTGACTTTAAGTCCAAGGGGAGTCGTTGATGTTGATAGACACGTCTTGCACGCGCACTTAAATTTTTAAATCGAGAAGAGGCAACCCTGGTGTCTTTTTGATGGCGCGACGGATGTCGTATGCTTTGCTTTGGCTATGGCTACTACTTTGCAGCATAGCTTCTAGCCCCTCAGCGGGGTGCAAATGCAACATCGAAAGCTCCAGCCATCGAAGAGAACTAATGAAGAACCCGCCCGGTGTTCTTACGAGGAGAGCTTGGTATATTAACCGCCAACCACATCTCGGTTACTGAATCTTCTAAATTGGGTGTTGTTGCTACTAAGCGATACTACATACAGCGTTTATACGTCGTCTTCAGCATCGTTACATCCATCACGTCAGGTGGTCGAGACAACTTCAGCTGACAGCCCAGATCATGCAATAGATTCCTTTACACTATAATATACGAGCAGCGATCCGGAGTTTCGGACTCGAGCACGTCGTTGAGAGCCAAATCGGCGAGGAGAAGGTCTAGCCCGCGAGATGACTTTCCCGTTTGGTCCACCGTCGGGACGAGAAGTATTTCAGAATCGGCTGGAACTAAAACAAGGGCGATACGTACTAGTTCGTCTCAATCCATCCTGGGGCAACACGTGTGAGCGACATGCGTCTTGAGCTTAGCGCGCATATTTCCCCTGGCGTTCGCCAACGCGGCTAAAGAGGTTAAAGAGGCTCGAAAGACCAAATACGGAGATTTTTCCCAATGCTTACGATCAAAGTCCTACGTGACTCGAGCGTTCTAGCCAACGTTCTCTAACGGAACTGCCCGGGTTAGCATGGCCTGCTGTTCATGTGTCTCTGGGCTGAACAAGCTCATTACAATTCCAATTTTGGATACATAGAATGCGGTTTGTCTCTATATATTCCTTCCGGTTCGGATGTCCTGAGAAGAGTTAGACCTTGCGGTTGCCGGTCCGATCTCTCGACACGATGTTGTCCGATTTACGTTTGGGACAGGCCTTGTACTACAATTAGTGAGATTAAAACGATTCCGTGCTTTTATCCTTCCGCCCAGAGTATGTTAATATTCTTCTATTCCAACAGAGGTTTGTGGCGAGCAACCCGTTGCTTGCTTTCGTCTGACGTAAATATACTTCTTTAGTACACTTGCTGGTGACACTTTCAAGCCATAGTTGATGAAGCTTAATATATTGATACCCTGCTCTGACCCAAAATAGCACCAGCTTTTATGCCTTAGTTTGGACGTACAGTGGCACCATATAGACGCCTCGCCCGTTCGTCGGGACCTAGATTTCCATGCAGTCTAAATTATGCATACCCAGCATCTTGTTTCTGGAGCCTCCATCATCTTTACCCTACCCGCGGCTCCGAACCGGATCATACAAACCTTGGCGGTGAGTTGCTTCAGTTCCGTATCATGTGGTCTAGCTTCTGCTCTCAGTCAGGGTTTGGATTCGTTGACGTTTCTATAAAAAGATTTACGTCCCGAACCAGCGGAGTAGCTATAATAGCTAGGCTTTCTAGCATTAATTTGATTTCATTTATTCTTCCATGACTATTAATTCAACCGTAAATTTTAGATGAGGCTGGAAGGTCTACGGCCGGGGTCGTGCTCCTGGATCGCGAGGTCTAGGTTCGCATTCTATTCCCGAAATTAATCAGCGCGTCTTCTTACGATTCCTGAAGACTTCATATCGTGTTGTCTAGAGCGACTTGGGCTCCTAGGGACCATCTCTGCTCTGGTCGGAAGACGGATTCTAACCATCAACCCAGGCCCCAAGGGCTGAAGCTCGACAGCGTGTTGAAGATGACGGAAAGTTATAAATACGACCTCGTTCCGCGATGAAGTAGATCTTTTCCCTATCAGCACATCCCAGCAGATTTCCACTACAAGAGTCTCAACTTATTCGTCCATCGAAACCTCAATCCAAGCCCCATTACTTAGGTAACTATCAAGGTAGCTAACTAATAGTCATCATGCGATCCTTTGTTGCCCTACTTACTCCGGTTCTTGCCGCGGCTACTCCCATCGGTATCATCGGTGGTAGTGATACCCCTAAGCCGGATGAGATCAGCATCGTCAGCGCGTCCGCCAGTGGAAACGGATGTCCTCAAGGAACCGTGACTTCTGACCTCTCCCCTGACCGAAAGGTGAGCGCCTCATCTGTCTCAATAAAGCCAAGTTGGCGACTAACCAATCATCCTAGGTCATTACCTTCGGTTTTGACGCTTTTCAGGTCTACACTGGACCTGGCACCAAGCAGTCGGACAAGTCCAAGAACTGCCAGCTTCACTTGAACCTCAAGTACCCTGGAGGATTTCAGTTCGCTATTGTCGAGTCTACTTACCACGGATACGCTCAACTCGAAGCGGGCGTCACCGGAACCTTTTACTCGACCTACTACTTCTCTCAGGATGCTGCCGCTACCGTGAGTCATGCTTCTACTGTCGCTTACTTTATTTTAAATCTTAGAATCTAACTCTCACATACCAGACCACTACGAGGACTTCGATTGACGGAGGTGGGATCTGGGCCGACGGCCAAGTGTACACTAAGCAGGACCAGGTCCCGACAGCTTCCGTCATTTGGTCTCCTTGCGGCGCCACCGGAATTCTCAACGTCAATAACCGCATTGCATTGACGTCCAGCAACTCAAGTGCCTCGGGCCAAATCTCCGACGACGATGCCACTGTCGCCTTCACCCAGCAGGTCCACGTCAGCTGGCAAGCTTGTAAATAGACGGGATGGACAGAATTGACACGTTCTTCAACGAGAGTTATTCGGCGCAGAAATTTAAGGGGATCTTGAGAGTATAGGGGGAAAAGGGAGGCGGGGCTTGAATACCTGAAGAGCAAAACTACTCATGCGTACTATATAGGATAATTCAATCACCCCTTTTAAACAAAAGGATTCGCGAGGTATCTTCATACTCTTGCTTCTAGCGATTTCTTTCTTTTTTTTTTTGACTGCAGAGAAAGATGAACACCTACCTACCCTGAGAATAGCTAGGGTGTTCAGTATTTTCTCAGCTTTTTACTTTATACGAAGGAATAAATGCATATTCTAATGTCACTGGTTTCGAACCGAGAAGCTTCACAGTGCATTGCCTAAATCTGAATCATGGCAGCTATATTTTAACATCGATTGGAATTACAAAATGCGCTGCCTCATATCATGAAAGATCAGATAATATCTCCACATATCGAACTATTGGGGTATTGAAAGATTAAACAACATTCATGATCCGATCGTAGCCAGCCGAAAACGGAACATATCTTCTATCACAGTATAATCCCGACCTTTTTGTTCAAGCTCTCGGTGCAACCGTCTCGGAACCAAATCCATTAGATCCATTTACCAATTAGCCTCCCCATATACGCCAATCGATTGTAATTATCAAAACACAAATCTTTCAGCCAACACCATTGATATATCACCAGACTCCTCTTTAAGAGTCTTGCGTGTTTGACTTAGGGTTCGGAAGATATCATTCCCTTGGACGCATCGAAGGGGCAGAAACGTGGTTAAGAATGCACTGTCGGAAGTTCAAGACGTGGTCCTGGACTCTGCGAAGGGTTCACGATCTAAAACTATTATTTGGCGTTGTCGTGAAGTAAAGGCACGGCAGCAGGGCCGCTTGAGTTCGTTGGGTCCCATGTCTTCTCCGGTGGCCCGGCAGAACTTCCCGGAGGCGAATCTGGGACACCGTAGGCCGTAGTAGCCATTCCACCCTTGGCACCGTACTCGGCGCCATCGAAAGCAAGCGCATCGGGATCCCTCCCTTCCCTTTTGAATCTTTCCAGCTCTACACGTTCCTGTTCCTGCCGTTGAGCCGCCAAAGCGGCCTCTTGCTGGCCACGACGTCTCTGCTTCAAGTAATAGAAGATCAAGGCGCCAAAGAGAAGAGCGCCGACTACACCTGCTGCGGCATAAATTCCAGATTTGGTGCCGGAAGGAAGATCGTTCCATTTATCAGAGAGCGACTTCTCTGGTTCCTTGTGGATACTTTCAAACGCCGTGGAGTTGCCGCTGAGTTACGAAGAATTAGCTCGAATCAAGTGCGACAGGGACGTATTTTCGTTTAGACAGCAGACTTACCTCACAATCTTGATGCTTTCCCAAGTGCCGCTGCGGTCGCCATAGGAATATTCCTTGCCCGTGGAGAAGTCTTCGACAAGAGCACTCTTCACATACATCGTGTGTGGTTCGGAATAGTCCGTAACTCCACCAGCCCATTCGATAACTCCCTTCTCCGCGTCAGGATCACCGCCGGCCCAGATACCAAGGCTGAGTTTCATCGGCGTTTGGGGGTAGTTGTCTGTGTTGTTGGCGTCCTTGGCGAGCAGCGTGCGGATATGTTCGCCGTCTAGCCACCACTCTAATTGTTCCTTCGTCCATACGCAGGTGTAGTTGTGGTAGTCATTCAACACTCCGCCTTTGACGAGGTGATCGCCTCCATTCTTCCAGTCTTGCCTTCCTTTTCCAAAATAGTTAGAAAACGCGTAACTCTCATTTCCGCCTTTAAATTCCCAGTCGACTTCGTCGAGGACATCAGAGGACCAGACAATGGAGCTAATTACACCGGTACCAGACGCTGCCTTTAAGAGCACTTCTGTCCTGCCGAAGAAGAAATAGAAATTTGACATCAGGGTTACCGAGTCGCCCTTCTTGCGCATCGTGAAAGCAGCTCCCGTATCAGGGTTGTATTCAACCTTTCCAGCAGTCAGTTTAAACGTATCTTGCGGCGGCGTAGCATTGAAGTAGAACGTGTGTGTCGTGCCGAAAGCCGGGTCTGGTGGACAATCCTTTTCCATGGGATCGCAATCGGTGTGTAGCTGAGCAGCGACGGGAGGCACGAATATAGAAGAAAATAGCGCGGCGGCTAGCATCAAATGTGATTTAACCGACATCGTGATAGATGATCGAGGGCTCGGCCTCGGGATGTGTTAACTAAGCCGTCAAGGAACGTCGGTCGAATAGGTCAGCTACCTTTCTATAAGGCAGTATGGCGTAAAAGCGAATGTGGCGACCCCGGTTATACCAGCTAAGGGGTCGTGGAGTAGGTTATCCTAGAAATCGTCGCAACTTGCTTTAGGATTATCTTGTCGACCACATAGTTCTCCTATGATACGTAGCTCAGTTTCTGAAGCCGAAGCAGCAATAATAACTGTAAAGCAAGGACGTCTGAGACGGAGACAACGTCGCCGAGGTGTTGGGTTGCTCGAGTTCTATATTAGATAGATAGCAAATGTGGTTTTGAGTTAGTTGTTAACTATATAAGTTAGTTATATAGTTAATTATATATTGATTAGGTAGGTAAAAGAGTAAGGATTGTGGGTGTCGTTTCAAATGGTCGACTGCAGAGCGATGAAGGAGTTGTACGATGCGTAGGTAATTTTAGATCGTCGCGGTATTAACAAGACTTGGAACCAGCATTGATAATAAATCGATAAGTATTAATGAGCGACAGAGGTTCGATTGGATAAGTGAATGAACGGATGGGTCATAAAAAAAAACACATGAAGCCCCTTATTCAACTTATCCTCCTTTGTTTTCGCGAGGACGCGGGTAGTTATGAAAGGTCAAGGAGGGAGTGCTAGAAGAAAGGGGGCTTTGCTGACCAGTCAAATTCAATTAAAAGCTCATCGGCTAACGATGCAACCCAGACCCACGTGTAAAATGTTCGATAAGGTAGCAAAGGGGCCAGGGGTATTTACGATCTGCAACGGGCGCCGTTCGACACCATGCCTATAAAGGACTAGTTGATCGGCATTTATTAAGTTACCTCAATTGAAGCGGTCGGCTCGTAACGCCGAGCAAAAAAAAAGTAATATATAATTACCTAACGCATACCCAACCAACCCCTTTTTCATTCGCAATAACTCTTACTGTATATGATAGCAATGGATGACCTCTAAATAATGCCGTTATATAAATAGAGAAGATAATATTATAGATTTATCGAATTTCGAAAGCGGACTCTTTTATTATATAAATAAAAAAGAAAAAAAAAGTTCTCGTTGGACCATATGACGCAATGATATTGTACAGCCAACGACTGATAACGAGATTAATGCGACACAAATGTCTAAGCGCTATCTAAAAGGTAAATAGGTATCTCGTTTGTTTGCTAGTTCAATGTTGTGGCTGGCCTGTGCTTAAGTACCTAGGTACCTAGGTATGTAAAATTGTCGTCGGTGCCCGCCAAGTCATGGGAGACATCCACGAGTAAGTACCTAGGTATGTATTTGACAAAACCACTCAAATGCTTTAGAGATCCATTGGAAACATTGGAAGAATTATTATGAAAAATATTAGGCACACAAACAAAGGGGAAAAAATAAAGACAAAAATAAGATAAAAAATAAAAAAGAGAGAATAAGCATAACCCGATTATAACATGAGATACATAACGCACGTGGGACCTACCACGAAAATGTCATTAGTGCAGGGTTGAGCGCAAGAGGCAGGAGAAAGTGACTGAACGCTACGGTGGCCATGGGTAAGATGGCGACGAAATCTGTGATGCGCCAAGGAGGTGGTATAAACGGCGCGGCGGCTACGATAATCATCCCGACAATGAAAACCAGCGAGAAGACCATAGAGTATTTGAACCTCTTTATGACTCTCGGAATCTCAATGAAAAAGTTGGAAAACTCGGCCTCTTTCGACGTTGCGCCCCAGCTCATTTCGATTTCGAGCATATGACACAGTAAGGCCTGACTGATATGGAGAGATAGTCCCCCTAGAAAGACTGCCAGAAGCGATGTCCACTTGAAATTTTCGTATATAGCATACGCAAGCGACCTTTCTCCTACACGATATCGCATCACTGCCAGGCCTAGGTTTCCGAGACCGTTGAAGACGATGATGATGGAGAACCAGACTTTCCAGGAGTCGATGTAGTACTTGTCCAGGTATCCGTTAAACCAGCCCACAATAAAATAGTTGACCGAAGTCATGATCCACGCTGCGCCGATAGCATAGTACGTGCCAATGTATGAGAGGATGGTAATTTTGGAGGTTAAGCGAACGTCGGAACGAAGGAATTGGCAAAACAAAGGCGTGAAGGGGCCCTTACAAATCCATTTCCTAAGAGGGTGGAAGAGTAGCTCGTTGCAGCCATACGCATACTTTTCCCAACGGGCCAACTCGTCGTAAACAGTTAACGAAACGCCCTCCTTGAAGCCCTCGCCGGCCCACGCGGCAAGGCGGATGATATAACCGTGGCATTGCAGGCGAAGCGACATGTCAAAGTCTTCGGAGACATGCGATTCGGACCAGAATTTATCGTAGCCGTCTTCATCCCGGTACGAGACGTGCTGGATTGCACTCCACCGTAACAAGGCGTTATGACCGACGAAGGGAGCAACGTCGCCGTTTGCGACCGTATATCTGATGGCGCTGTATATAAGATTGGTAAAGAACGTAATGCCGTTCTCAAAGTAAGTGTGGACCACCTGCATCACGCCGGAGGAGAACTGCATGATGCCAATGCTAGGACACTGCTCCATCTCCGAAACACCATCTAGAAGGCAATCCGAAGGGACACGAGTATCGGAGTCAACTAGACTCACAATCAGTAATTGCTAAGTCCATACTGGTATATCTAGACGTAACGTGGGGTATAGGAAACATACCAAGGAGAATATAGTCGCCGACGCGTATATTACCATCGGCCCAAGCCTTTCCGTCCTCTTCAAGAACATCTTTTAATGCTTGGCTATAAGCCCACGCTTCGTCTACCTGTGACCATTCCGGCCCCCGGTTGTATAGCGCCAGCTTATCCTCTACTTTGCAGGAGATCATAAGTGCGAAATTCATGTTGGAGGCCTTCTTAAACTTGCCGCGGCGCAAGAAGCCATTGTCGCCGTGTTTGGGACGAGCGACCCAGCCTACGCTTTGACTAGCATAGAACTCGATGCGAGCCATCCGTTCGTCCTCGGCGATAAGCTGAAGACCATCATCGTTAATGAACAGATTTGCAGAGCCGCCTTGCAACTCGTACGTGCTCATGGCGCGCTTCAAGGATCGAACGGTAGGTCGAATGACAGTCGCGAGGCCTTCTTTGTAGACTGGGCATTGTACTGTCTATCGTATACGTTACGATATTAGCATTAACATACGCAAAAAGGTATACAACCTTGTTATGGGTTAGAGCGGTATCGTACAGGGCGTGAGTATTGGTATTTATTACCTGGGAACAACTTTAAACGCGTTGTAGGAAGTAACTTACAACATGCGGTAAAGTTACGGTCCTTAGCCGAACGGGCGGCAGGGCGGAATAGTATTTGGAGTTGACCGTAAGTTGACGAATAGGTCCAAACATCTGGGCCATACATCCGACGAGGACCTGGGCAAAAAATAGAGAAAAGAAGACCTGGATTGGGAATAGAGCCAGTAGAAATAACCGCCTAAAGCTACCGTCGACTGAGATCTCAATCGCAAGCTGTCTCCAAGCCGCACCTAGGGAGACGGCAACAAGCAACACCACCGAAGAAACCAGGAATGCATTGAGTAAATGTACTGGTCTCTTTTCGGGGTCGACTTCGCCGCTCTCTTCGTCTAATTCGAATTGGGTGGAAGAAAAATCCGAATATTCCTCATCTTCATCGTCGCTTACCCCACCAAGTCGCCATACCAGTTCCATTAACTCTGCCTCGATAGCTTCAGCCCGTTGAACGAGATGTAACGGGTCATCGTCCCAGACGATTAACAAGGATTCCACTGCTAAGAAAGCGGCACATTGGTGCTTTCTTGCTCTTGGTAGCTCCCTAATTGATGGTACGATTTGGATTTGGAGGCCGTTAGCCAAGGGCACGCTCGTGGCGTAGGGAGACCACGAGAGGAATGTCTTTATTACCCTAGAGTTAACGCTTAAAGCGCACTGCCAATTACTTAGCGGGAAGAGCTTGAGGGGAGTGAGGACAATAACATATTACCTCCACGTTGAGAGCGGCGCAAGCCCTTGAGATAGCCGACGTAGCTAATATAGACGGGCAAGTTAGATATAATCGCTGGGACTTGCGAAGGAGAACTCCTTCACAGTCTCCACTCCCATCGTTGACCCACATATGCGAACACTGTTGTTGATACAGGTAATTTACCATCACTTCGTGCTTGATATCGTCTAGGAAGAATGAAGATGAAAATATTGACGGGTCAAAATTCAAAGGTGGAATCGGAAGTCTGAAATCATCCAGATTTATCAGCCCGGCAAGGAACCTCCGTGGAAGAGTCCTCTTATGTCGCCTATGAGATGCAAGTTTTTTCTTCCTACGCACAGGCGTCTTAGCCTTAAAGTAACCAGAGAAAAAGCCCATATTCCGCGATCTTTACTTTCCCATTCGAAGTAGATCATCAGCGCTGGGCTAAACGTGCAAAACAGCCGATCGCGGGTCACCTTCATGAAGTCAGATTGATCAGTAAGTGATATTGATATTGATATTGAAAACGAGCGTCTATAGTCGAAGAGGCGAGTAAGTCGGCAAGGAAATAGACACAAAGGCGCTTACGATAGTGACTGGCGTGACTGGCTGCCTTCGACATAGTAACTATTCCAAGGTGAGTCAGTTAAAACTCCAGCACAAGAGGGTCTACCGCTTCCGCAATAAAACATAAGACTTACGATTGCAGCCTTTTAGGCAGCGTATGCTGTCTGGCTAGCCATTTAGCTACTACGCGTGTAATCTGCGTTACCTTAGATAATAGCACGCATTTCTCAAA
Organism: Daldinia sp. EC12; assembly: GCA_002120325.1. Lineage (NCBI taxonomy): Eukaryota > Fungi > Ascomycota > Sordariomycetes > Xylariales > Hypoxylaceae > Daldinia > Daldinia sp. EC12. The sequence continues at coordinate 1,263,689 of KZ112934.1, read as the reverse complement.
GGGCGGGCCCCCTCTGTACCAAAACTCAGTAATAGGAAATAGCAGTGATTAAGGTTTGAGCGCAAAAATAAGAGGTGAGGAAATAATGAAACACGAGAAAGGTTTAGGAGGCTAGAGAAAGGTATTTAAGTTGGCGTATTAACTAGCGAGAACCTACGCACCAGTATGGATTAAACCGGTATAGAGTAAGGTAGCTCATGGCCCGAGCAAGACAGCTTGGTCAAGTCGCTTGGAAACTAGTGCGAAGCCTCAAGCCCTCGGCGTCCCTATGATATGTAGAGAGGCTTTATTAAGTGTGTATAATCAGCAGCTGCTATGTTGAGGATAAGCGCAGTAATCCCGAATCCCAAAACCAAGAAAAATTAAAATAATCCCAAAATCTAGACAACGAATTTGCCAATTACATTCTAATGTTACATACCTCTATTGGACAGGCAAGGGAATAGGTCTTATTTGGACACGCACGACGCATGTATCAAGCATCTACATAAGCACTACAACTCTACAAGGCACAGATACAACCATCGTCCGGTCTAGCCTTCCTGTGACTTTATAGGGGTACAAGATAAGCCATATATGGCTTGAAAGCGCGGGTACCTTAAGTAGCACCGCATTAGTATGATGATGCGAGCATACTGCGAGCTGAGCCAAATAATTTTAGTAAAAGGAAATGGGCCCTACACAAGCCAAAGGGGTTTGTACGATGCAATATATTGATGCTGAGCTAGACTATCAGCCTATGCAGTTTTGGCAGTTACAGCTATTCAAACTTTTGGATATGAGCGGTACATTATCCAATAAGAATGCTTATTATATTTTTATCTTCTTATAGATTGAGCATATAGCTGCTGTGTAACGGGGCAGACTCTCATAATTGTGAGATAGGCGTGGTCTAATAGGGAACAGGACGTGATATTATTGGTGCAAAGGTCTAGACATATGCATGCTGCAGGTGCTGTTGTCTTTCTCGTATTCTCGGCGGAAACCCACATACTAACTGTCAAACAGCAGTTCTATGTATGCGAACCAAGGGTCTATATGTGGCTTACGTTGCAAAGCTGCAAGCTCCGGCCCGATTTGTGTCGGATGGGTTGCATCGAGATACTTGATAGACAGCCACGGCGTTTCGAACTATTAGTTCATGCCGAGAGCATGGCGCCTAGCTATAGGCAACGAGTTCCAGAGATTGGTCGAAGTTGGTTGGTATTACACGGAAAAGGACTAATATCTACCCAGGTCACCCGTCTCAAGCAGCTGCCTCCTTCAAGCAACGAAGTAAGGTACGAATGTAAGCGAAGTGGCGACAGCTGCTTCATGAGTATCTATATGATGCATATACGAAATAATCATCGCATCTTAGAAGTAGGGGGTAAATCTGATAGATCATATTAGCTCTAGGTGTTGTAGCCTGTCACTAAGATTCGCCGCTATTTACTTCTCCTAAGTAAACGCTCATCAAATTGAAAACACCAAGTATTTGTTAGGGTAACTCCCTACAAAGGCCTTCTTGTAAAGGTGCGTCATACTACGGTGCTTATTACTCTCCTCGCATGTTTCTCTTCCGGATACACATGCCTAGGCCAATTGCATTTTGGTACTAAGCAGAGTAAGTGTTCTAGACGCACTCTCCAATATTGTGGCTGAACCGAATAGCAACGTGGTGATTCGGGGGTTCATGCTATTTGGGCAACTGAGTACCTACACATTGCACGGGGCGCGTGTGAATAGCATCAGGATCGATGTTGAGCCATGTGATCTTTAAAGAGCAAGGCATACATGTGTGCAGCCTAGCATATCGATTTACTCACCTGAGGTATCTACCCTACATGATGAAAGTATTATACATATTCATTAGAAATTGTGTAGACGAAATGTCTGCAATCATAAAATTTCCATTGAAATCTAGATAAGTCGACTGCTCTAATGGTTTAGGATATCTGGGCCCTCGCTGTGTGACAATTCTAATGTATTGAAAAGCTCTAAACATGCTAGGAGCGCTTATCTTAAAAGGCTTCTCTTTCGTAGGTATTTTTAACCCTGGATAAATACCTACGGATATTCACCCAGCTATAATTCCTCATTCCCATCACACTGTTGCCACATTATAACTTTGCTTACTTCCATTGCAGGACTAGTCCAAGTTGGTAGCCACACATCTTGTGCATTCCAGAAGTCCTTCTTTGTGTTAGGGTTATTGTCGATCCAAGGCTTGCCGCTTCGTGAATCTTCGAACCAACCGTTGGTACCACCAACGGCAACATTCAATATCAAGTAGAACCTTTGGTCAAAGGGAGTGTTGAAGCGTCCTGTATGCGACCAGGAATTTACTAGGCGTGTGCCATTGCTGAGGGCCTCGGGAAAATTACCACGCGCCCACAGAGGTTCATCAAAGTTAGTGTAGAGAACCTGCAGGAGACGTGAGTTGACGTAGGTGAAGAGGTATTTCTGCGACCATTCAACGCCGAAGGTGTTGAAACCAGAAGAGTATGTTGTATGCAAAGCCCGACGCTTTACGTTGGTTCTCCACCACGCGTCGTTATTAGGATCCGGTCCCCAGTGCAGAGCCGACGACACGATATCGTTGCCCCCTTGGGCATATGTCAAATCGTTTCCCCGGCTTTCCATGATATCAATCTCGCCGCTGGCCGGCCACGGCCCGTAGGTATCGTTAACGGGCATCATCCAGATAGCCGGCCAGAGCCAGTCTCCTTGGGGAAGTTTGGCAGTAACTTCAACACGGCCGTACTTGATAGTCGCTCCTTTCTTGGTATGGATGCGGCCAGATTTGACAGGGGGCACAATGGTCGCATTCCCGACAGTGGTATTAGTCGCAGCTACGCAATCTGATGGCTCTTTGGAAGTGCAGGTTCCATCTTCTAAGAGGTTGATGATGGTGTCGTTATTGATTAGGTTTGCGTCTTGCAGAGTTGGTTTGATGAAAAGGTGACCACCGTGTACATAAACATTCTCCTCTCCTCCAGTAGTCTGTTCAAATTCGCCATTGCTGCATATTATTGTCAGTTTAAACGCGAACTTATCGACAATGTGAGTCTCGCCTTACCCGAAGCCTCCAAGCTGAACCTCCTTTGTCCATACAGCATCGTTGAATGCCGTGAAATTATCTTCAAAAACTAAACAGTAATTATGCTTGGCGACCGATCGTATTCCGTCCCATACGAGAAGACCAGATAGACCCAAGCCCACTATTAGTCCGATGATAGGGAGAATAACGACCCATCTCTCCCTGTTGTCTTTCTTCTTTAGCCAAGGTCTCTCTATTTTTTCCCTCAGCCTTCGCGAGTGGAAATACACTGGCGCACGTGATCGCCTGTGAACCCTGGAGCCCTTACTAGATGCTGGGGCCGAGGTCGACAGCGACGTGATAGGATTTGACGGTCCGGCCTGATGCGAACGATGGGACTCTGCTCTTTCACCCTCCGTGGGGTTCCTATCAGTACTAGGTGTGCCGGCTCGGCGAGGGGTTGGTAATGCTGTCTGGTTGAAAGAAGAACTACTCGCTTGCCCCTGCTCCATTGGGTTCGTCGTTAGATTAAATTACTGGACAATATCGAATATGAATTTAGGAGCTTAGAAGATAGAAGTGGAATAAGAGCAGAGGGGACAAATAAGAAGACAGTAAGGACCGTTCAGGTATGATCAGAGAGAAATATGTTATCATAGGCCAATTTATGTTAAGACTGACTTCGATCTTGGACGCTGAAGGAAGATTACAAAGAGGTACCTAGCAACGAAGATGACAAGGTATAGGTAGGAACCAAACGGTAGAACATCCATTATACTTTGCTTGTACCTACCACGGCTAGATTGGTCGATAGCAGCAGTTACACGCAAAGCTCGAATACAACAGGAAAGGGCCTTACGAATACATAGTTATCTACTTAAGAAGTGGGGCGTCTGGGGGGTAGGAAGCATCTATCAGCCGGGGGAGCCAAACCTTCGGGCCATATCAACTCTATTAGATACGCTTTAGAGCAACCTTGAAATCAGCAGGGTTTAAAGCCGCGAGGCACTGGAGCTCAAGATAAATGAGAGAATGAAACCAGTAAGAGATAAGGGGGGAGAAGACTTACCTGCTCGCAGTAAATTAAAGAGGGCTTCTCATGTTACAAGTGGTCTACATAGCAGCCGGTCCAGCTGTAGCTTATCACGTATGAGGGAAAATACCCCAGGTACTACAAATACTTTACAAGCCAGGCTACATATATTCCCCGGGCTACTACCCAATAACGGAAATCGATATTCTGTACGGTGCGTTTCACTGCACAAGCCCCTATCTAAAGCTCTGAATAAGCTGATGGTGGGCTAGACTCGATGTATGGTTACATCAAGGTGTCCATAGATTGCAGAGTTCGAAGAATCGGGATGAATATTGACGCATGCATGGATGATATCGCCTAGCTGATAAGTTATTGACGGCTAGACCGTCCAAGACTTCCCTTCAAACCCTTAGTATATGACGACGCTCGTCTTTTACTCGCGCAGCGAAGACCTAGAATTTCAATATTTCTCGAGTTACATAAGTTAGGTACTTACGGTACCATGTGCATTGATCCCGACAGACAGGGCCTATCAATTAGGTCGGTTAAGATGAATACCTGTACCGTGATCTCGGTTGCACGGACTCTCTTCATTCTAACATTCTAACATGCATTTATAAACCACGGGCTCAACGCCCAACTCTTTCAAATCGAGCGTTCGACGATACCTAATAAATCAACGTTATGACGTGATATTTGTGGGCGGTTTGAGGATGTGTTGAATAAACGCTGCAAACTATTAGTATTCTTACTATCGGGCCCTTTTTGCCTCGTTTAAAGTCGTAATTAAGAGCTTTATGGCAAATGAGTAGCTATTCATTTATCTGGTTTAGAACCCGAACGCGCCTCTATCGATATACTACATACGAGGGGTACAAATTACCTAACAATAAGGTTGTGGCGATTGCAGAAACTGCTATATTTAGGAAGCGGGAACTTATCTAAAGTTATCGCTAAGCAATCAAAGTCTTTAGACCGCATTAAGGTTTAGCTTGAGATCATCTATTAGGACGCGTAAATATGTACCTAGGTAGGTACTCATGGTAAGATACCTGCGCATCATAAGTACCTAGGTAGGTATAATAATTTAGCAGGTATCTTACCTTATAAAAACCGACATTGCGGGCGGGACACATAAAGCCAGCACTAACGCTGTGACAGTAGTTATTGGGACCAATTTCATTTCCGCACAAAATAGCTTCGTCTGAATTCGTTTGATATGTCCCTAACGGTTCAGTCTTGAGTAAACTTACCTAAAGTAGTGCCAAACTAAATTAAAATGCATTAAGCATTTCCAAATATAATGCTTAACCACAAGTGTCACGGTACGGTCCGGTGGACCCCCGGTGGACCCCCGGTGAGTCACCGGTAGGTATATATAGAGTAGTTAGATGAGGGAGGGACCTTCCATCATTCCCTCTTCCTTCTTTGTGCAAGAACAATATAATCTATCGTAGCCTAACAACAAGTCATGATCCAAAATATATCATTTTGAATCATCTTCTTTAAATCTTTCACATGCTACCATAATGACCTACATCAACTATTATCCATCTCCGTTACCTTGTTCTTTATGTTTCTATGGAAGTGTTGTATACTTGCAAAACGACTCTCTACATAGCTAGGTTGGAGGTATTCAAGTTTCCGGTTCGATATACTGCCGTCTAAGTTCTTTGACTAAACTGGGTTAATTGTGAAGAAATAATTAACATCATAACTTATGTTATACTCCACGCTTTCAAAGCCTTTTCATCACCACCGAAAGGTGCCTGCCTACCTGGTCAATATCAAACATTAAGTAAATATTCAATCTACCAAGTCTATGTTACAATATACTCGTGTTAAAGCACACTGCTCACAATAGCCGTAATTACCTAATTAAATAGAAAGCTAGATACGTTCTTATTTAACATGGACTCAGGTAAGGTATAAGTAATGGAATACCATCAATTTTTCGTGGGGCTGAAAACATATTTCTAGAAATTTACTCCTTTCGGTATCAAACGTTAATTGTATAATAGAATCATATGTCGAATGTCAGTAAGCTGCTGATATTGACTTAAATATCATAAATGAGTTGGGTGTTGGGTATACTATATGAGGCTATTAAATGTGTCACTTTAGATGAGTCATTTTGGGGATAATTTCAAAGCTATTCTGTGGCGATATCAGGAGGCTTGTGTATGCTTTCATGATGCTCCTGAGTCATACAAAGAATGGACTGTCACGAGGCGAGCAAAAGGTAGGCAAACAACTTCGTTGTTCCGCAGGGAAATCTAGCTACAATATCTCTGGTTCCCAGAGCTATACATACATGAGTCTCCTTTGTCTCCTACGTCTCTTTGTTCCCTCATGTCTCACACCTGACACGAACATCATACTTCGCGTTCCCTTTTTTCTTAAGAACCCGAGACTTGGATGATGAAATGGTGACATGATAAATCCAAATTTTCGTAGGTATACCTAGCCTAGATACATCTATTTATGACTCTTCGTGTGAGAGGAAAATGTTAATTATGGCCTCGCCATACCATCTTTGAATTATTTTCGACTAGTTAGCATATTTATATAACCATGCTTTTCAATAGGTGCCACCAGGATTTCCTGATCCCACAGTGATTCCCACAAATAGTAGCTAGTAAATTCCGTTTAGATGCAAATTCCGGTTCATACACAGTAATACCTGCCATTTCGCCAACGCAAGCTAGGGTGCCTTACAGGTAGTCGAATAATAGCCGCAAGTCCTACAATGACGCACGTATCATTACGAATATCAACGTAGATCACGTCCTTACATTTAATGCTGAAAACAGCCAAAAATAGCACGCCCTTGAAGGTTGGCACGAAATGCCGCTTAAAAATACCCAATATGACCTGATAGCCGAGAGAAATAAGATACTAGGCAGAACAAGCCGGGAGATGGCGTCTGCACAGCGACGTGGAGCTAAAGTTATTGATGACATCCCCAATTAGTTCTTATTAGCAGTGCTAAAACAGGATATCCATCTAGTTTCAACGTTTGTTCAAAAGCCCTGCCACAGTACGTAAGCTTTTGAGACCATTAAGATACTTGGTTTTCATCTACCTTCAACTTTCCTTTTATCCCCACCCTTGGCATGACTGCTGGCAATGAGAGCCACGCTATAGCTGTTCAGTGTAGGTAGTAAGATTCAAAGATACTATCAGTAGGCCATGAAACAACGTTTTTTTTTCTATTCGGGGAGCCTCCAATGAGGCGCAGATTCTGCCAGTATCTTGGCGTTATCCTTACTAGTAGGATATATATGATCGGCTACCTGGGTGTTTTGCAGCGTGAGCGCTCGGGGACTAGATACATAGGAGTTCATACGAAGAAACGCTATTGGTGGTACTAGAACTCGTTATAGAAATATGAAGGGAATCAAGGCTTTTAAGAGACACTGATCTTATATACAACGAGGCTATCTATTCCGCGATATCTCATCCCATATGCAGAGGGTTAACCGGGGTTAATGGATGGGAAGCGGATAAGATGACAGGTACGTGGTGATCGGCGAAGTCAAGCTTTAGGAGGGGCTGACTGACTATATGTAGTAGTATGGGGGCAAGGTGTACCGGTCTGCCTATGGTAATTAGTTGGATCTGGGGCCGGAGATTTATCACGATAGGGAATGTCGATATTATGTGGAGTCGATCCGATTGATTCGGAATTGGGTATGGTATGTCAAACGTCCTTCAAGACTGTAAATAGTAAATGGCAATTTAGTACGTCAGAGTTTCATGTAAACAGTAACTCAGAAAAGACCCACGATGACAAGTGGCAGTGAAGGGGAGGCGGGGAGGGGGGAACAAGTAAATTAGATGACTGTTGTCGGGGCTGAAGCGGGCTAAATGTAGTGATGTAAATGTAATTGAAAGTAGAGTCGGCTACGTTTTCGGAGCGGGACCGAGGGTGTTGTCCGTGTTTCTTTTCAAACATTGCCCGCAAGCCGTTGCTCCTTCTAGTAAAAACTGTCGAACATAGCACAAGAAGGAATGCATATTGACAAGTCAACGTGTAACCTATATAGGTAGATACGGAAATCTTATTCAGATCCAGCTGCTGCGCGTATAGAGTCTATGACAACCGATTGGTTAACTTTTCTTCATCACTGCTAAAAACGATCGACAGCCCCCACGGACCCACGTAGACCGGGTAGACGAGTAAAACGAAACAAAACGAAACTAAACGATAGGGAGTGGTATTTGCATGTCCCCCTGACCTTACAGCCCTAGGTCCATACATAGCCCTTAGCCATCAATGTACCGTTAAAGATTTTAAACCTTGTTCGTGGTGCATGCGACCTGAGCAAATGGGGTCAGGAAAAAGGAAAGGGGAAGAGTGGGAGGAGAAAGAGAAAAAAACAACCCTTATAAGTAATAGCCCAGAATCAAAAGGAACACTATCCATCGTACACTACCCAAGTAATAGCAATGACACCATTTTCCTGCCTTTTTTGCTCTTTCCCACCAAGAATAAGAGGAGTTCTTCCGCGAGGAAGGATGCTGCTCGATCTAGTAAGTCTATTCTATAACCAATAATACCCGCCGTCTATCCGGAGTGAAATCTAGAAGAAAAAGAAAAAGAAAATAAAGCATATAAAAGAAGCGCATAAATAAACGAAAGAAAAAAAAGGAAAGAGCGGAATCCGCCACATCAGCTGAATGACGAACTCCGTGTTAGTTGACGAGAAGGGACAGGTGAAACGAAAATAACAAGATGAAAATCTAATGAAGCGGAAAGAAAGATGAAATTGTCGAATTGTGATTCCCAAGGTACCCGGTCTAGGAATACTGCCCTATGCCGTGCAACCTGCGCGTCAGCGTAACACTAACTGCACGTTAATTGCATCTGCCCAGGAGCCCTTGTCGAGTTTATGAGCCGCTTTCTAGCCCTGTCTGACGTGCGTATAGGAACACTCAGAGCCATAGTCCACTTGGGCTGCTTTCCAGGAAGATAGGGTTCGAGAAGACGATCCCCTGCACGGTGTGTGCACATGTTGACATCTGCGGAGTATCCGGAGGCTTGGTTCCTCAGGTTATCGAAGCGTGCTTATACGACCGCTATTATTGATGACGTCGCCTGAGAGTATATGCCCGAAACTGTAGGTGACGTGACCACTGGCGATGAGCCGTGGCTGGTGATGTCCAACCCGTTTAGAACCCTTTTACATTTTCCTGTGGTTGGCGGACTTGGAGAGCTCAGGCTGTGTCTACTAGTTCCTGTGCTGGCGCGGAGTGCTTGACCTAAACGGCCTGGCTTTCCCTCCCCGTAGGAATTGAGGTGAGACATGTGGGGACTGGACATACTCTTCGGGAAATATATGAGAGTATGCAGTCTCGTTTCATCTCGATATGGATCATCGGTAAGCTTATTCTCGAGTTTTGCTTTCTGTATGTTCATGTTTTCACCCTCACAGGGGCCATATGAGATGGATTTCGGTGTGTATAAGATATTGAGCTTGCAGTCTAGACATTCGTAGAATAATCGTCCCAATGAAGTCATACAGGGGCCACCGGCCTCAGTATTCTCGTCGTCCTGGCTCGCCTCGTTACCTAGGCCCTCTGCTGATCTGTGAGGGCTGGGCGGCGGCGTGGGCACGTCAGGCCGGGGGCCGATCGGTCCTGGCCTGATGGAATATACGCAGTTAGCCATTATTCAATTCTCTTCGGTGAAAGAGCTAGTATCCCGCTGAAATTGGTACCGCCACAGCCATGTTTCAAAGTGGTCGCACTTCGAGAGGGATGATGGGGGTTTAGCAACGGTTTACTGCTACTTACCTTGGGCCCGGAGTAGGTGGACGAGGAGGATGGGGAAACGAGACCGGCTCGCTTGAGGCGAACCAGGCATTCATAACCCATACGGCAAGGATAGAGACGTTCTTTACCAAACGTTCCTGGAGCCACTCCATCTCTGCTGAAGAATTTGGACTGGGTGGTGGTGTGGGTACCGGTGGACGGGGAGGGATTGGGGGTGGCCGAGGCGGCCCTGGTGTTGGGGGACGCGGCGGATCAGGGAAGGAAATCTTCTTGGGAACTTCCATAGAGTATGATGCCGGATAGTCGTTGAAGCGATAGAACGTGTCTTTCTCGTTATTCTTCAATGATAAGATCGACGTTGGCCATGGGCTAGGGCGAACCGATATAGCGAACTGTGTCATTTTCTTTTTCAGTATCTCTGCGAACTCTGCAAGATAGTTAAATTTTGATGCCTTTGACTTGAAGAGTTGAGTTTACCGTGAAGTTGACGAGAAGAATTCCACTCAAACGTGCTTCCAGATGTCCAATTTATAGTTTTCTCCCGGTTTATAGCAGGCGTATTTCCTGGTAGAGGAGGAATAGGGGCACGGCGAAAGGAAGCAAAGGATGTAGGCTAGATGACGGTTCGGGACGTACCGCAACGGATTTCTCATGATCCCACCGCCCAGCAGCCGTACCGAAAGAAGCTCTCGTGAACAGTCCTGTAAGAATAAAATAGCCTACCCTGTTTGCCATACCAAAGAGCAGGCCACCATGCTGTCATTTGTGGTGCTTTCTGCCATAAGCTCTACACATTCAAGGGCTCAATTCGCGACGTAGAGTGAGGGCTGCGCCGTTACGCTTTGCGGCTCGCAGCCAGGCATCTCTTGGAAGATTCCTAAGAGCAAAGGAGAACCAAGTCATCACGGGATGCGTGTCCTGGCGTGCATACTTAATTGATCGTAACCTGCGGAATGGTGGATCGTGAAACGCGCCGCGACCTTCGCCATGTTCACTAGGAGTATATCTCTAGAGAGGTTAGGCGTACTGGTTGGCGCAGATCTGACTAGGTTCGAAAGTTGTACACGGATTAGGCGTCTCGTGGTATAGCAAGTCAGCTCGAGCTCGCAACCGCAAGATAGATAATGGGTATAGTGTCACTCAATCTGAGCATATAGGTAGCACGGATCGACTTAGTAGTGCCCTTCACTACGTAGGGAACTCGGTGTGAGGCGGAAAATGGGAATATCGGGTTCTGCGGCGGAGATTTCAGCCGCAAACAATTCTCATAAGGCTATTATTCTAACTTCTATGTAACCACTTAAGCGAAAACAAGGGAAAAGAAGCGACCCGTGAGGATCATATATGGTAACACCGGCAGTCAAAGATGAGGCTCATGGTAGCCTAGAGAGGGTCTCCTTTAGTTATTGGCCGCCCTACACGCCTTGAGCCTCATGTAACCGGAATAAGGCACGCGAGTTGGTGGTTTCCTGGTTACACCATCACGCGAGATAACCCAGAGATGAGTGAGAAACAGAATGGCTACCGCAACCGCGCCGTCCACCTACCGGCCGATAAGGCCCCGATTGGTTCTACTGAAGCCATTCGTCATTCAGGGTGATAGTCTTTGCCTGGTCCCCGTGACCCGATCCCACGGTCGGCACACGGTTAGTTTCCGAAGCCACGACCATGACAATGACACGGACCCATTCATTGGTACGGTTCGATAGGCTATTCATCGTTTGTTAGGACCCGTCCCGTAATTTATGTACACGCCGAAGCTCGCAAAAAGACAGAGGGGGCCAGAAGGCTTGCCCTTCGGTAAAACTTACGCGTGCATTATTCCGCGCTGAAGTACGACATCACCTGGCTTGCATAGCGTTTCGACAAGATCGCCGTACGTACCACACCCATTGACAATGTCAAATGAGTCAGGAGGCGTAATTAGGCTCAAGGTCCCGCTCAGCACGACAAGATAGTCAGTAGATGTAGTACGGTGAACTACGCCCTCTGTATTGGGGGCAATGTCGAGGTAGTACATGTTAAGACCACCCGGAACTAGAAGAAACGCGTCAGATCAGCAATTGCTATTTGTAGGGAATGTCAGAAGTGGAGTTCGACTCCTGAGAACTATCGTAGATGATGACAGCTTCCAGAAAATGCCGGAATAGGCAGCTTCTGCCTTGAACAGAGAAATAATAAAATAAAGGGGATGGGGTTGATACGTACGCACGATTCCAAGACCTGGCACGGGGTCCAATTCTAAATTGCCGCTTGATTGTCCGTCAGCACCTTTCTGTCACTCGTAACGCAGTGGACCCTTGAGGGGGGGGCAGGACCAATACGATTGCATCAATATAAAGAAAAGGGAACATGGAGCGAGACCTACTGTCCATCGTTGCTAGTTGGCAATTTCTTGCTAGAGGCTACTCTGGCCCTTTTCAACGCGCCTCCCAAAATGGGCTCCGGTTCAAGCTTATCAACGAGCACTTCTACACCGGGTTCCGAGTGCGACTTCGAGGAATTGGCTTCTAAAAGAGGGAGATTAGAGGCAGTGATGCGGCTAGGCGTAGATAGCTGAAGAGGCGACGACATTTTTATATTTATAAGTGAGTAGCCGTATAAGTGGGTTAACTAAATCGTTTGTCAAGTTTGGGAATGATGGTGTTTAATGTGTAAAGGTTTGGTAGAGTTGCTTGATTCATCTAGGCTTTTCAATTGAAAAAAGAAATCTACATGACAGCTTATATACGCTGCCATGACATAGGGATGGATGGCTTTCCTGGCTTGCTGAAGCGATTCGCGTGAACGTGAAGTGTAGCAAGTATGACAAATATAGGAAATTAATCAGCAATAAATGGTTCTAAGTGGCTTACCGATCAGACGAGATAGAGGATCCGCAAATATGAACCAGGTTCGAAACGAGAATGGAGCTAAACGCCGAGACTGTCTTTGAGAAGTGAAAGTTGATGATAAATCACTACGAATTTATACTAGTATCGATCATTAGGAAATCTGTTTTTTTCGTAAGGTAACAGGGTATCGGGAAAACTTCTTGACGACCTGGTCAAGGGAAATAATGTTGTTGGATCGATCTCATTATAAGAATGTGCTACTTAGCGAGCTGCATACCAACGCGCACGATAGGCAACGCATCATGACCACAGAAACTAAAGAAAAAAGAAAGAAATCGTAGCCTAGAAAAGCCATAAGCAGCCGACTAAAGGTAGCCCAACGGAGAATGAACAAACGTACTACTGCCTAAGTCGTGGCTGATTGTTAGACGGACAATAACCTTAGTCGTATAGGAAAATTCCTTGCCATGATCTGGTATTCCCTACTCCCTGACAAACGCCTACCAATACGCAATGCGAAAAAAAAAAAAAAAAAAAAAAAAAAAACCCAGTTCCCAAAGTTAACGGTATCCCCTACCGCGGCTACGCGAACGACTGCGACCTCGAAAACTATCATAACTAGGGCTACGACGTCTGTCATTGTCGTAATCGTTGTAACTGTCTCTTCTTCCGCCCCGTCTTCTTGGCGGAGATCGAGACCTAGATCCATAGGAACCGGAAGGGCTACGGTTACGACGGGTAGGCGGGGTTCGGGATCTAGAGTAAGATCGCGGTCGATAGGTGTCGAAGTTATCACGGCCGGTCCGACCGAAACGGGGCGGTGAGCGTGGCGGCCTTCCTCCGCTAAATCCAGCCCCTCTTCCGCCTCCAGTTCTGGTAGGGCCTCTAGGACCGGGTGCGGGGAGTCGAGGGTCGATATTTGCACCGCGGCTCGCAGTCGGGGGAGAAGGCGAGAATTTACGTCGAGGTAAAACGATGGAGACATTTATCACAGTCCCGTCAAGGACAGCTTCGTGCATATGAGCAATAGCAGCCTCAGCATCAGCCTCATGAACGTAGAGGATGTAAGCCGTACCGCGGTTGGTGTTGTCTACAACAGAATTAGCCATACGAGCTCGCTGCAAACAAAGTTTGGCGCGCACGAATCCGCTTACATTTTCGGTTCATAGGCATATCCAGGTCTCTGATGGGGCCATACTGGCCGAAGATCTCGTGCAGGTGATCCTCATTGATAGTTTTTGTCAGTTTCTCCACGACGATCTAAACGCAGGATCGATATTAGTATAGCAGTTCATAGTAAGGATGGCATAATCATGTGATAAGGGCGACATGTCGGGATATATAGGTATAGAACGAATTGACGGACCTTAGTGCTGCCTCTAAGAGGGCTTTCACTTCTGCCGCGGTCGTCACGATCACGACTTAAGCTTCTACTATCGCTTCGAAGTCTACCATTGCGACGAGGAGCGGGCGATGGTGATCTCGTGGGGGATCGACGCCGTCGAACAGGCGAAGGGGATCGCGTATAACGCGACTTTGAAGTGGGAGAACGCGATTCGTAACGGTCTCGCGAAGGAGATCGATAATCCATGTCGAAAGATAGTACCTGATGTAGATAAAGAAGGTTGCTCGCCAACTAGAACTAATCAAGTGCCTCGAAATAAAATAAGCGGCAAAGGCTCAATTAGTAAAAGACTAGAAGGCTGAGAAGTCAGAAGCTATCGAAAATTGAAAGCTGTAGCTTGCAACAAAGTTGCTAAGGCTGGAAAATCCTACAATTGGTAAAGTTACCTAAGGTGCAGGTGGGTGGGGTTGCACTAGCGTTATACGTAGTACTTCTAAAGGTACATGTAGGGGGCAACCTGCACCTCCTCCGACAAACTGGGCATTACCTACCTCATGTAAGGTACTTCGTACATGATTAAGGTACCTATCATAAAACGGAAGGAATAGGTAACATCTCCTAGGTTGCAACCAGATTTGCATTACCTACCACCTACGTGTAGGTAGGTACATATATGTTAGGTAGTTAGCGTAGGTACCTGGGTATATGTTAGGTACACCTACACTACAGAAGTACTTGTAGGTAAGGCTTTGGCACTTAAAACAACACCAAATATTCTCCATAGACAAAAACCAGTCAATACCTAGGACCTATTCTATTTATATAGACCTCGCGTCATATATAACCATTAATTTCATACTAAAAAGATCTTCCCTAGATGTTTAATAGATTCGAAGTGCTATACATAGAGTTATATGGCATTCTTTTCTTCCCTACATCGATCCAAGACGTGCTTCGTCTCAGATGCTACGAAGCAAATAAGGTGATACACTAGGTTAGTATTCATATCTAAAATTGGGATTTTCCCTGTCCGTTAAGTCTTCAAAGGCGTGGGCTAATCTCTCGTCGCGAGCCTCACTGACACCAGCCGCAGCCAATTCATCACGCTTCTTGTTCTGCCTTGACAGATAAAACCGGAAAAACAAGAGGATGACGACAAGAAGGGCGTAGCAGCCCAGATGAGTCGCAAATGCTGTGTGGTACTTTGGTGCTTCGCGCGAGAGAAACACCTGAGGACCGATAGCATTACCTGCCGACCAGAAGATGAAATTTGTAGCCACCACCACGCTCTTCTTAGTTTGGCCGCCGACGTTACGAGACATCAGGGATAGACCCAAGGTTTGCGCAGCCCAGAAAGACAGCGTGATGTAGTAGCTGATGAGCAGTCCCACGTGTTGCGAGAAAGTCTCGTTGGGCACAGTCATGAGCAAAATTGTGCCCACAAATGATCTAGATGAATCCTGTCAGTCGTGGCTGTCCCATACTTGCTTAAAGGAGGTTCGCGCGCGCTACTTACGGAATAACGAAACCTAACATAGTCAGAACGTTCTGGTTAAACTTCTTCACCAGCCACACTGAGCCTAAAAGGACTATAATGATATAGAAGCCCAGGACCATTGCTAGGAGTTGCGTCTGAAGGTTGCTAAACCCAAGACTTCCAGAAATAATCAAGTTGGCAAAGGCACCGAGGCCGCTGGTCGGCAGAGTCGTGGTAAACTGAATTCCCGCGTAGCACCACGTCTGTGGGTCTGTCAGTGCATCCCAAACCTGTTCCTTTTTGAAGACTCGATTTTGCAGCCCGGTCTGGTTATCTCGAACTCGTTCAACCATCAGGCGCTTATCTTCTTCGGTAAAGCACTTGGCACGCATGGGAGAATCCGGCATCCACCAGAGGACGAAAACGCCGAATATGACGGAGATGACGCCGTAAGCCATAAACAGCCACTGCCACGACTTGAGGGGTCCGTCTGTAATCAGGGTAAAGCAATAGGCGAGGAGACCGCCCACGATCTGCTGCGCGCCATTCATCATGTACCAATATGTAACCCTCGAGGCTTGCTCTTCGCGTCTATACCACATAGCCGAGAGGATCACAAAAGCAGGCTGGCAAGCCGACTCGAAAAGCCCCAGGAGCGTACGGACGACTACCAACCCGACGAAATTCTTGCATGCCGCATGGCAGGCCAAAACAGCGCCCCACGCAATGATAGAAAAGCTGAGATACTTGGCGACGGGAACTCGAGCGATGATATAATTCTGGAATGGTTTCCTTTTTTTAGCATATCTCTTACCAACTCTTGCAGCTAACTCAGGAGGTACGGGTAACAATAATGGATCTTACCTGCGGGTACTCGACGACAAGAATAGTTATATAGATACACGTAGTCAACCAAGAAAAGTCCTGGCTAACCTTGCCATCGGGGGTAAGGAGGCCAGTGTCTTTGGGTAGGCCCATGATCGAAGAGAATGATAGCGTGCCTTTGTCGATGGCTTGGAGGAAATACGTTGTAATCATGACAACCAGGATCCTCTTATCGATTAATTTCCGTAGTCTGATGTTCTCTTCAGGCGATATTTCGATCCGGACGGCCGACGAATACTTGGCAACTTCTTTGTCGACTTTGCTATAGTCCGCATGGTCGCCCTTGCCCTCTATGTCTTCAGGGGCGGATTGTGCCCGCTCAACCTCTGCCATCGAATACCTTTTTGAGGCATCGTCTTGGTGAGGTGTCATGGGTCGGACCATATCAGGGTCAGGAACCTCCATGGACGACATTTTTACCCTATACGTTTGAGGTGCTGGTCTCCGTAGTTGCTCTGCTTGGGGAAGTATCAGCGGCCGCAGAGATATACGGAGCGGAAATGTCTAGGTATCTACCTGGGAGGATAGAGGAAGGGAAATGGAGCAAAGTTTTGAGTTGAGAGGATCATCGCATTTTTTATTCACATCTCGCATCATTAACACCCCGACACTATCGAGTACGCAAATGCGTAAGCCCGTCTTGTACTGGCGCCGTGACATTGCAAGCGAGCTATCCAACACGGGGTCGATGACCGACCATTCTGCGAGTTCTCATTTGCCTACACACATTTAACCAGGACTGGGAGCCACCTCGTCGGATTGACACTAACGACGGGGATATAATGCAGGATCATCACTTAGCAAATCATATTTGAAAATACGAGTCGCCTATATTCAACCAGGCAATAGTGCCCCATTTAGTGCTGGGCTACTTGAAATGAAATCTGGGCAAAACTGGGACGAGTCTGGGGGTCCTTGGGGCCACCTGGGGATCAGCTGGGGCTGGTTCTCCAAAATCCGGGGGATGGGGATGAAGCCCCAGAGACAACAAAATCTGGAGTCCATCCAAACTCTAGACTAGGTCAAAAGCAGATAACCCTGCCGCTCTTAATGGAGCTCCAACTTTTTCGGCAGAGATGAGACTGCGACCGCCGGGGGTCTTTCCCCTCAGCGAGCTAGCTTCGGTGCCAACTAAACCGAAAGTATTGCCGCGTTCAAAAGGAACGGAGTCGAATTCCCCCCATTGAAGATGAGCTGCGGAGGTGTGTACTCCAAGAAGCGCGCCTCTTCGGTTTAGAAGATCCCCGTGCTGTTCTTCGCTCGTTGTCCTAGGAGCAATACTGTAACAATGTGGCGATTCATTTCCTATAAGGACCTTAGCCCATTTCAGCAATCGAGATAGAATGGTGTGGATATCACGACAAGGTGATTGTCCGATGACTGGAGACACACTTAAGGCGCTATCATATGATGTGGAGTAAACCAAAATATGCACCACATTTGACTCCTCACGAAAAGACTACTTGAATATCTTACATGCCTCATCCTTAAGGGATATCGGTTACTGTCAAGTATCAAATAGAACGAAATCGTCCCATTACTTGCTTGCCGTACGATACAAAACAAAGAACCAAGCCGGCAAGGAAGTTCTAGAGTGTCCTTGTCTATTAGTTTAAATTTATCTATCGACGTAGTCAGATAACTTTCTTCCTAGTTACCTTCCTAAATTCCGTACGTTCTGAGAGATAAGCTCACTCTGCCCAAGATGCCGGCAGAAATTCACGGCATCAAGTCTAGCGACATCCACGCCAAGATCCAGCTCCTCATCGATGGGCTAGTGAACATTAAGGACCAGACAGGAGAATTCCTGCTAACGCTAGAAGACGGTCGCGTAATCGACACAAAAGGATGGAACGACTGGGAATGGACGCATGGTATCGGCCTGAACGGTATTTGGGCTTACTACTCGCTTACCGGAGACGAAAGATATCTCAAAATTATCGAAGACTGGTTTGCCAACCGATTCGCAGCGGGCGGCACTACTAAGAACATCAACACGATGGCTGTATTCCTAACGCTAGCCTACGTATATGAGAAGACGGGAAACCAGACCTATCTTCCATGGTTAGATAGCTGGGGGGAATGGGCGTACCATGACCTAGAGAGAACCAAATATGGCGGCATGCAGCATATTACCTACTTGGAGGTGAACGATCAGCAGCTATGGGATGATACGCTTATGATGACCGTCATGCCCCTGGCCAAGATTGGAAAATTACTCAACAGGCCTCATTATGTCGACGAAGCTAAACGGCAATTCCTCATTCACATTAAATACTTATTCGACACAAAGTCCGGACTATTCTTCCACGGCTGGACCTTTCACGACGGCGGCCACAATTTTGCGAATGCTCTATGGGCTAGAGGAAACGCATGGCTAACAATTGTGATTCCTGAATTCTTAGAGTTGTTAGACCTGCCTCCCAACGACCCGATTCGCAATCACCTTCTAGATACGCTAAATGCGCAGTGCGAGGCTCTCAAGCCGCTGCAGACGTCGTCAGGTCTGTGGCGTACGCTTCTCGACCAGCCAGAGGAAGAAGGCTCGTACGTAGAATCGAGCGCGACGGCAGGATTTGCCTTTGGAATCCTAAAAGCGCAGAGAAAGAAATACATCGGGAAGGAGTACGAAGCCGTAGCCCTTAAAGCTATACGAGCGGTACTGGATAACGTTGATACTCGCGGAGAACTCCTAAACACGTCCTTTGGCACAGGTATGGGTCACACGTTGCAGCATTACAAAGATATTCCAATTACGAGCATGCCGTACGGACAGGCGATGGCTATCATGGCTCTAGTTGAGTTCCTCAGAGTATTTATCTAAATGCTAGATTCTATCAAATTCACCAATGCGCACTAAGTGATTGAACACCTAACCTGGTAGTTTACTTTCCCGGCCCTTCGACGACGGTTACTCTAGCCAAAGAGAATATTTCTCGCAAATCTAACCTCCTCAGCCGTTCCGCAGATTAGACCCGCAGTTTCGTTCAGGTCTTCCAGGGGCCTTTCCAGTATATTTGTTCCGTCCGCTGGGTCGATCGCAGTCCCGCCTGCACATTCGACAATCAGCGCGAGAGGAAATAATTCGTATAGACGTCGCAACTTGGCCTTGCTAGAGGATGTCACCGGCGATATATATATTCCATGACCTTTGACTAGTGCGTGAACTACATCTGGAACAAGCCCGCCGCTATACCGCAGGGTATATTTACTCTGGATATAGTGCGTAATTAGATTCATGTACTTCTCGTCCTCCGCCGCCGCGCGGAGGTTTGCCGGGGCGAAGTAACGGGCTTTAGACGATGATTCTGACAGTCGAACAACGGGCCTAATGACCTCAGCATCGTGGGCTCCGTTCTCGCCAATACCCAGTTCGAGACACACAGGCTCGGAGCCCGGGACGCGTAGCGCGACAATGGCTGTGGTACGGGGTCCGTAGACACCAAGCACAGCGGCTACCAAATTGCTGGCTGGTTGCTGGCCGAGTGCTGTCTTCCCTTGCCAAACACCAACAATCGTGCCGACCGTCCAGTTCGGTGCTATTATAGAGCTACCATCCAGGGGATCAAACGCTACTGTATAATGCTCCTCTGGGATATCGCTGGCCGAAGCTTGTTCAATTTGGACATCCCGTTCGACCGGATCCTCCTCACTGCTAGCAACCGCAATAAAAGGACAACGAGAAATAGCGCTTCGGATGCTGTTTTCAGCCAGTACGTCCACATTCAGTTGGTCGTCTCCAAAAGCGTTCGCACTACCCGCCTGCGAGACATAATGCGATGCCCTGAGCGATTTAGCAATGTCTGAAATGCAGTTGATTAAGGTCGGTAGTACCGAGTCAATTAACCCATGGTACGCCTGGGGAGGGACGGCAGAACGCAGCTGATGCGTTAAGTCGGAGCCCGTCATGACTATTACGCGTATCCTATTTGCCCTATTTGCCTCCTTTACCAGGAGAGCATTTGTTGAGAACCAGATTTCCAAAGACGAATTTTGAGGGCATTTTAAGGCTTCAACATAAGGATAATATGTAATTAACGGGTCGCTAGCTGTAAGCTGACTTGTTGATCCCAAATGTTTTTCTCTAGTTAGAAGCTATTGTAAGCCGAGGTGGGGTTAAAACTGGAATTGACGCTGGCGTTAAACAAGAGGTAGATACATATCCCAGACGACTTCACCACGAGCGAATAAATTGGTACCTAACCCAAAGTATCTGAGTTTAGTATTGCTTCGTAGAACATGTCATAGGGAAATTCAAGCGAGACGCTCGCTTTGCCTTTGCAACTCTAGTCATCTCACGCGTTTATAATGTTCATAGAGTAGACTCTTGTAGTTGACTATCGTCGTGGATAGCCCTTCACAACTCAAATAAGATGCGAACGTTGTTATCATACCACAGAGAAATAGGAGTAAGTGCCAATTCCATTCAATCATATCAAGAAGGATATTCCGTTGCCATGTAATAATATCACTACCTAGGTAGGTAAGTATCTAATAGGAATTGCACGTAGAATAATCCACAGGAGTGTGTCAAGCGTGGGGAGGGGTAGAGAATGAGTAACTTCGTAACAGACAGACAGATAAGCATTAACTTCGATAGAAGTGTATCCCAGTAGCCTAACTCCGATTCAAGTAGGTAATTAGATGTAAGCCGGTGTCATAACACCAAAGGCTCGTTTCCGTGATCCCGTATCCGAGTCCCGATACACGAATACATCCGAAGCCCCTTTCCCTAGCTTGCCTTTAAAGTACGTGGTTCCTTGGTAGATAGTTCCTGCTAGAACATATTGCGTAGTCATCGAATTCTATATAAACACGTCCTTCCGTCCTTGTGTAAGTCCTTGAAGCCCAAGTCTCAGACGTGCTCCAAAATGCCGGGTCGTACTGTATCTCCGTCAAACTGCAGTAGCTTCACTCCAGATCACCATGATCTACTTAATGGTTACTCAATCTCTATAAACGGCTTCCTTCCAGAGAAAGCGCCTCTGGACTGTCTACCACAACCCTACTATGCCCCATGGGAGTCAATATTGGACAGCCTCCCGTCGATGCTAAAGAACAAGTCGGCTCGAGAGGCTATAGATTCCATAGCGGTGCTTTCGACGGATAAACTCCACACAGAAGAAGAATGGCGACGAGCCTACGTAGTGCTATCATTCTTAGCGCATGCGTACATCTGGGGTGGTGAGAAGGCGTCAGAGGTGTAACAGATCTTGATATATTCATCGTAAATATAGCTAACGAACTTTCAGATACTCCCCCCAGCGATATCTATACCACTTCTTCAAGTTTCAGAGCACCTCCATCTTCCACCGGTTGCGACGTACGCTGCTCTTAACCTGTGGAACTTTACCTGCGATGGATCCAATTTCCGAGATCTCGACAAGCTCAAAGCTTTGCACACGTTTACCGACACAGAAGACGAATCGTGGTTCTACATGGTATCGGTAGCAATGGAAGCGGAAGGCGCTTATATTATTCCAATTATGCTCGAAGCACTCGAAGCGACTCAACGTCGAGACTATTCTACGATAACTGGAGCATTAGATCAACTAATAATCTGCATTGGAAATCTTGGCAGACTTCTCGATCGGATGGATGAGAAATGCGATCCCATGGTTTTTTATCACCAGATTCGTCCGTATCTGGCTGGAAGTAAAAATATGGCCGCTTCAGGGCTCCCCAATGGCGTCTTATACGAAGACGAGCGAGGGGTACTCTGTTGGAAGCAGCTAAGAGGTGGTAGCAATGGTCAAAGCTCGCTTATTCAATTTCTCGACATTGTCCTTGGGGTGGAACATACGTCGTCGGGGAGTAACATGCGTACGCATTCGCATGTGACTTCGGGAACGGGTGAAGCGGTACCAAGTTTCCACGAAGAAGTCCGCTCCTACATGCCAGCGCCACACAGAGCGTTTTTAGAGCACGTCTCACGAATGGATAGTATAAAGGAGCTCGCGAACAAGCAATGTACCTCGGATGAACAAAGACAGATGCAGCAATCGTTCCAAGCTGCTACTAAAGCTCTTGGAGACTTTCGTAATAGGCATATGCAGGTCGTGACGCGATATATCATCGTACCGTCGAGGAAACAGTTCCAAGGTTCGGTGGTGAATCTTGCCGCCGCGTCATCAGGGTCCAAGGAGGGTTCGAAAGAGCAGTTAACTGGGACCGGAGGGACAGCACTGATACCCTTTCTAAAACAGACTCGTGATGAGACGTATCTAGCGGGGCATATAATGGAGAGGGCATAGATTGAGATATGGATGTTTGTTAAAATTGGATAGTACCTAGTAATTACATGTAGATTTCTACTTACACCTAGATGCGTTGGTACCTGGGTACCTTCAGTAAATTGTACCTACATGTAGGTAGTTACATGTAACAAGGACTTTTTATAAGATACCATGTAAGTTGATGTAAGACGTGGTAAACTCTAGGTAATGCCGTTATGTGGCTCTGTTTGAGAAATCCACCTACACCTACATGTAAGTGTGTACCTTTCCCCAGCTTCCGAAGTTCCGAGATCCGGTTCCGAGATAGCACTGGATCCGACCTAGCTTAGCCAGGAGGTGCCTCCTTTTTCTCTAAATATGGAACATACTAAAGTACCTAACTTAAGCTTTTATCTACCTAGGTAAGTATAACTAGATGCTAATATAATGTTCTTATATTCATTCCCTAACTACCTACCGAGGTAGTAGTATTCATGAAATAGTTATAACATCCAGTGTTTATTTTTTTTTTTTTTAAAAAAAAAAAAAAAAAAAAACGGATAAAGCATCAATGTCTTCTCCAATGGTCCGTACGCGGATTGCTAATGCTTGCGATACGTGTAAACAGCGCAAAGGTAAGCGCACGTATTCAGTATTCGCCTAAGGTATATTCTCGGTAAATACAACTCTGATTAACCGCTCGGGCAGTCAAATGCGACGGAAATTTACCTTGTAGTTATTGTAAGCGTCGGCAAGGGGATTTGACCTGCCGGTTTTCTCCTCCGACCCGTCGCCAATCCAGGAATCCGAGGAGACCGCATTTACCTTCTCCGGGATCTTCTGTAGCCCAATCATCCGTTCCGTCAGTAGGACCGGATGCGTCTACCGATATTTCCGTTTCTTCGGCCGAGCCTTCTCGCATTCACACTCACATCCATCCTCACACTCACACGCACACTCAAAACCGCACGTCGGATGACGTCGCTCTCCGCAGCGATGCCTCCGCCGAAGAAGAGGCGGACGTACCACGCGAAGCCCGCTTATTGTGCGATGCGCACGGAAAGCTAAGTACGCGCACAATTCTTTTTTTTTTTTTTTTTTTTTTTCCTTTTCCTTTTCGATTAACTTCCTAGAGAAGCTTTCAAATAATCAAAATAACTAATTGAACGTAGCCTTCGTCGGGGACTGCGCTCCGCTTTCTCTCTTTCAGACCGTACGCCAGATAGTGACATCTCGAGTCGATCCAAACGCTTTTACTCCACAGACAGGACAAGCGGATAGGCTTTCTATGCTGGAAAATTCTTCCTCTCACCCTTCAATCTCGGCTGTCGGCAAGGAGCCCCGTGTTGACTCTGCTACTGCAGAACGGCTGGTTTACTTATTTATATCAGTGGTAACTTCGTTGGATTATATATTATATATTTAGTGCATACTGTTGTCTAACTCCTTTCGCAGACCTCTGGACTAATTAGTCTCTTTGAGAATGACCGTCTCTCAAACGATGTATTAGCATGGATTGCTGATGCAAGTGAATCTGCCAATGCCACATCCGCGGTAAATTACTTAGTATTAGCCATTGGCTCGCAGTCAGTCGACGAAGGATCTGCTGCCGGGCTTTTTCAACATGCGAAGACCTTGGCCCTATCAAGTCTCGGCGGCGACTTAGGGATTGAGACAGTTCAGGCTTTCGCCCTTATTACCATATATATGCTTCGAGCATGCCAGATTAATGGAGCTTATCTTTTCTTTGGTGCGTTGTAGAGCGAGATATTCGATGCTTGTAGCTAATATTTTAAGGCATCGCTGCGCGAGCGGCGTACTCGATCGGCCTTCATAGGACGGAAGTGAATACTCGGTTCGGATCTAACTTGCATTCTCAAAGGTATGGCCCCCTGTAGCAATTCATTGATCCCAATTTTCGTTAACAACGATAGGGATCGCCTCTGGAAGAGCTTGCGAGTTCTGGACTTATTTCTCAGCATATCTATGGGTAGACCACCATCTATGTCAGACATAGACTGTACCGTGCCGTGCCGTACTTTCAACGCCAATGGCCAAGAGCAACATGACCTTTTGGATGCCTCAGTTCAGATTCTCTCGATCACCGAAGAAATTGTGCTCCGAGTATATTCTAGAAGAAAGATATCTTTACAACTGACGGAGGGGATCTCTCGCCAACTTCGAGACTGGTCGGGTAGATGGCTGTCTCGTTTAAAACGGACCGTTGCCGAATCCTCTGAGGACGGTGGGGCAGAAACCATCGGCGCGTGTCAAGTCATGTCTTCGTATTATTACGCCGTCATGCTAGTGGCCAGACCCTTCCTCATGTACGAGTTATATAAGCGCCTGCCTGATCCAGATGTTTCCACTGCGGTCAATCCGCCCAATGGCGGTAGCGACAGCTCAGGGAGAGTGAAGCTGGCAAATGCATGTATTGATGCGGCAAGTTTGATGGCCGAATTAGTAGCAGACTTGGTAAATAAGCAGATTCTAGACGAGCGCATGCCATTGATAGTGTAAGGCGACCTTTTCGAATTCTCCACTCCGTGCTAATCTGCTGGAAGGTCGTGGCTTTTCGCTTCATCCTTGGTACTTGGTGTTGGCCTCCTCGGAGGGTTTGGGCGAATACTCGAAAATTACGCTCGGATGTCTATTACTGGGCTGGAATACTTTGCAAGGGGTGACGCGCATGCTTTGCAGTACTCGCTTATCGCTAGGTCGTTATTATCTAGCGCTCTAAAACATCTTCAAAAGCAAGACGTCGACGAACGCCTCCGTATCACAGAGAGCTCGTCCAAGTTATTCGGACTCATACCAAAGGAACGACCGCCTCATGAAGACGCTCTACCTACTAACACTACTCAGCCAGGAGTCTTCCCGTCGGACACAGAAACGGCCAATGTGCCTCAGAGTCTACCAACACACGAGCTGTTCCCTTCGCCCTTTCACGACATAGATCCGGCCCTTCTATCGTTAGGTTATTCGCTTGATTCTACAGCAGGTGCTTTCTTAGGTAGAGACCAGCAGGATCGGATTGATCACGTTTTCGGTGCCCTCAACTTGTTTCCCCTGTTAGATGGAAATGGACATATAGATCTCGTGCATAATCTCTGACCCTACCTAACCTAGCAAGAACGCGATTTTATGCAGCCTATACTAGCTAGGCTTCCCCCCAGCACTCCCAACGTGTTATTCAAGCGGGATTATATATATTTGTTAATACTTCTCAAGCTCCCGTAATTACCTAGATATCTAGGTACCTATAAACACCATTCGTGTACTATGGGGATAAGATATCGAAAGCTCGATATAAAGTAATACCAGAACGTATAACTATGTACCTTTCTTACCCATGTTATATACATTGGAACTTGAGCCATATCCACGTTGTTACAGTTCATATATAAATAATTTGCAGATATTTCTATTGAATTCTTTCAATGTCATTTACATTTGTAACTATGCAAACTACCTAGGTGATATTTACATAAAGGTTACGTAGGTCATACATGCAGGTGATTGCTCTGTGTTCGTTGACGTCATCGGGGCCAAGATAATCATATACCATAAGTCTACAGTAAGTTACTACATATTCTATTTTTACTACCTTTCTGAACTTAATAAGTCAACCCAGAACCAGGCAGACGTGAAAATACACCCGTTTAAAACTAATTTGCTTTCAGTATGCCAATAGACTACCAAGGCACAAAAGTCCCAACATGTTATGCTACCTGCAGTATCGGACATAAGGAGTCCCATACGCTTCCCTTGAAGCTCAAGGCCATAGCAGATGCTGGGTTTGATGCCATTGAACTGTCTATGCCAGATATATTGGCTTATGGGAAGATGCTTCATGGCCGAGAACCAGACCCTAAAGACTACAATACTCTTGTGGAGATTGGAAAGGCGATTAAAAAACAAGCGCAAGATCATAAGCTTAAGATTTTGATGTTGCAACCTTTCGCCAACTTTGAAGGATGGCCAAAAGGCAGCAGCGCGAGGAAGGACGCATTTGAGCGTGCCGAAGGGTGGATACGTATCATGGAAGCTGTTGGCACGGACATGTTGCAAGTAGGGTCGTCTGACGCACCCGGGATATCATCCTCGATCGACGACTTGGCTTCCGACTTAGCGGAACTAGCGGATATGTGCGCCGCCAAAGGGTTTCGTATCGCATATGAAAACTGGTGCTGGGCTACGCACGCTCCTAGTTGGAAAGACGTGTGGCGCATCGTCGAGAAGGCGAACCGCTCCAATCTCGGTCTTTGCCTAGATACCTTCCAAAGCGGCGGCGGCGAGTGGGCAGATCCAACGACAAAATCTGGATTGGTTGAGGGTATCTCGCGGGAAGAACTAGAAACCAGGTGGAAGCAGAGCCTAGCCGAACTGAGCAGAACAATCCCGCCTGAGAAAATCTACCTTCTACAGATCTCTGATGCGTATAAGATGGACCCCCCTATTGAAGCCAAGGAGAACGAGGAAGGTTTACGACCGAGGGGTCAGTGGAGCCATGATTACCGACCGCTACCTTATGACGGAGGCTATCTTCCCGTTCAAGACTTTCTAAAGGCTGTCCTGGAGACTGGGTTTAGAGGCTGGTTGTCTATTGAAGTGTTTGACGGCAAGGGACCTGATAAGTACTCCGACATGCTTGAATTTAGTCAGAAAGCTATGTCTTCACTTTTGAAGTTACTAGGACAGTGAGGTTCAGTGTCTTAGCTTTATTAACATACGGTTTGGCGCGGGCCCTGACATAGCTGAAAGCTGAGCAAGTGTGGCAGGAAATCCTTGGACTTCGGCGTTTGTCGTGGTATCATGGAGTGTAGTAAGAGCAGCATCTGGCCTTAATACCAGAGTTCTGGAGGCGGGAAATGGAACTATACTCGCTGTTAATAGTAACAAGTTAGCAAATAAGCACAATACTAGGATAGCCTTTACTCATGATGGCTGATGATTTGTGTTGATATTTATACGGAGTTGCTGTACTTGTTGTATTCTTTGCTGCATCTGTTGCAGCATCCGCTCGTGAATCTACCCCTGCATATGCTCTGTCATTGCCGCGAGATGAGCAATAGGAGGAAGATTGGCAAGACTTATCAATTCGGTGGTGGCTTTCTGAAGTGCTTATGTTAGGTGTCCGGAACCTAGTTGTAGACCGAGCCGAGGTCCGGACTGAGAGAGATCGACGTTTTCCATGGCTCCTAGTGATTTGGGAAAGAAGGTTCGGTGAATTGAATGTAGTGAGAAGTTGATGGGAGTATATTATAATGGGAGGACAATGTATTGAGCCGTACCGATGTCCACTATCGGTGCAGTAAACATGAGATGCCCTACCAATATGCAACAAAGCTAGTGAGAATAAGAGATTTATCTAACTACCTAGTATCCCTGGTTAACTTTTTTCCTGTTGAACCCTACACTCAAGAGAAAAAGGCCGTGTAATCGTCCCTATTGTGTGTCTGTGATAGCACTCGAACAAGCTATTTGAATGGACTTCAACTAATAGTTGAATTAATGGTCATGTCAAGGAAAATACCTAGGTATTTATTTCCAGAGTTACCTCTTATATATGTTACTTCGTACAGTACTAACGTTGCCGCGTTAGTTCCCTGTCCAATACAGCCCTACGGCGCCACACGACGTCATGAACTTATATCCTCAACTAGATCTGCACTAGATTTACTAACACCCATCAATAGAGTGACGAGATCTATCCTATACGTATCGTTCTCGGTTAACCGAATGAAAATCAATTCATCGAGTTCCTACTTGCATACCCTCATGTATTAAGAGGTATGTTTAACTGGAATTCACCAACGATAGCCTCTCCACTTTCAGGCACAGATGTCCCAGCCGCAATCCAATATCTCCCAGCTGAAGGATTTCCTATCTTATTTGATAACCGTTAAAGGCGACCTTTCAAATATCACCGCGCCGCCTTTCACCCTTTCGCCTAGGTCGGTGGTAGAGATACCAGCTTCTTGGGCTGAGCGCCATGACCTGTTTCTACAACCAGCACAAGAGCAAGAACCGGCGCGGCGCTCTCTCTTAGTGCTTAAGAACTTTCTCTGTAGCCTCAAACGACAGGTCTACACAGCTGCTACTGCCAAAGGCCGTTCTGATGACTGTAGCGACGCCGAAGTTAAGAAACCTCTTAATGCATTTCTGGGAGAGCTTTTCCTGGGAGTCTTCGAAAGTAATGTCGGAAGCACAACGAAATTAATATGCGAGCAAGTATCACATCATCCACCAGTGACGGCATGCTGCCTATATAACGAAACTCATGGCATCTCATCCTCAGGTTACGTAGCACAAGAGACGACTTTCAATCCTACCTCGGGTGTTCGTGTAAAGCAGATAGGACACGCGATCATCCGCGATGAAGGCCATGAGGAGAGCCATCTCATGACACTACCAACCATAGCAATCAAGGGGCTCCTAGTCGGGCAGCCGTATCCAGAACTGGAAGGAACTTGCTACATATCATCGAGCTCGGGGTACCTCGCAACTATAGATTTTCAAGGTAAGAGAATGCTAGGGTCCTCAAAGAGAAATAGCGTGCGTGCCGAACTTTCCGATGTCAGGGACGGTGGTAGAATACTGTTCGAAATTAGCGGCCAGTGGAACGACCGACTTATTATCACCGATAGTACGAACGGAAAACTTATTGATGACTTTTCCATCGATGATGTACCTCTTACAGAACTTCAAACCAAACCCATAGTAGAGCAAAGTCCCTGGGAATCGAGAAAAGCATGGGCGAAAGTAGCGGAAGGGATTGGTGTCGGGAGCATGCATGTCGTCAGCAACGAGAAGGGTACGATCGAAAATGCACAGCGAGAGATGCGTGCGGCCGAGGAAAGCGCCAATATCGAATGGCCGAGACTATTCTTTCAGAATTCGGAAGACGGCGATCAGGAGTTTGTCCTCCTGGCCACGGCTATTCCAGATCATATGGCCAGGAATATCGACAAAGAGCGAACCGCCGGGATATGGAAGTTCATCGGGGTTAGCGCAGCTGAAGCTTTGCTCGAGGAGGGTATTTTTCACAGATCATTAGCACCAACGGGACAAGCGGAATCGTATCGATTTCATGGTGAGAACTGTAAAGACAAGAAGGGCATTCGATAGAATTACTTCAACTACTACAATCGACTAGGCTTGGTCAATGAATGTTATGCATCGGGCACATGGGAACAACTTCGGCATGAGGAAATTATGTCTTTTTAGGCTCAAACATATCAACTCGCAATACCATACTTCCACCCAGCAAAAGAAGCTTGGAAGTCGTTCTCGTCAGTGTAATACTATTGTACCAAATTTGCGGCTATTCGCTGCGAATTCCGTGCTGGGATAACAATACCGGGTTAGAAAATACCTAGACGTAACAGTAACGATGCTACGGTTCCAAATAGTACAAGTACACAGACTGCGGTGTAATAAAAACATGGTTTTAAATGTTGGATCTGGATTCTTGTCTCAACACCTCCCTTCGCAGACCAAAGATACCTAGGTAATAAGCAAGACTAACAACGTGCTGTCAAATAGCACACAACATTAGCTATCAATGATAACACTACATGGATAGTGCTAAGTTGTGATATGCCAACCGTTATCTGTTAAACTCCAAGGTGCCAGGGGGGGCCACAGGGGTCGGAAATTGAGCCATGTAAGGCAACATCGTACCCATCTGGATGATCGACGTTAAGGCACGAATTCGTAAGCGGACGCCCAGAATTCTCACCGCCAAAGGACATGATTTAGGTACTTGATTTAGTTACATAGGTACATTTGCTAACCCAGAATGTACCTAAAGTACCTAACCTAAGAAAACTAGCTTCCGTTGCCGGGTTAAGACGCAGGCATAACATCCAGATCTTGTCTCCGACGCTTATTTCCACCTGCTTGTTTACATATAGATCGGTACGGCTGTTCCGCGGCTTACCTATCGTCGAAAAGGTATGTAGGTACCTCTTAAGGTCTGGACTAATGAACCGCTAGGACGGTGACGCTAGGGAATCCCTAAAAGACGTGCTAGCTAAGATTCCCGCGACGGTAGGATCGTAACATGGTATTATGTATTGCCATGGTAACAGTGCCTTGTCCATCAAGCTTGGAGAGTTCCAAGTCAGGAATGACATATTCTTATAGAGAAGAGAAGTCAGCTTTATATAAGCTTGGTATGTGGTTATTACTACGATGTCGTATTTTAACTGTAACAAATTCGACTGCAACTCTTATATAAACAATGTGACCTACCTCCCAATATATGCAAGTCGATAGATAGCATAGACCGAAGATGCGGATCGCTTCATGCCGTGCCACCATTCCACCCCGGCTTCACCATCTCTCAATCAAGATCTTGCCCCATCGGTTAAAAGTGAGAGGCGCGTCACCTACCTAAAAGGGCAACCCATAAGTGATTGGAGACTCGTGCGCGGCGCGGGGGAGATTATGTATAAGTTCGTACCTGTCTGCGCGTCGAGTCTTTCTTACGTTATTTACTACTGCCCGCCTGCCTTGTCTTAACATCGTACGCCTTGTCAAGCGGTTGAGATAGTGGGCAGTAGAGAATCATTAGTTCGTAGTCCGACAGCCATGAAGTCCTCCGCTGTCACCGCGTTAGCCTCTGCTTCTCTAGCGAGTTGTTCCAGGATAGCTTGCAGAGATACGAACACGACGACTTCGGCAACGGCAACGGCAACGGCAACGGCGAGTCCTACCGAACCGTGCGCCATTGTAAGCGCCTCATGGGCCGCCCAGATTAGCGCCACTCCCACACCAACCGTGGAGGCGTCAATCGCGTATGAATGTCTCAACTCTGTTCCAATCAATAAGGACGCCGCTCTCAAATTCATTAATGAGCTAGAGCCGTACGTTGAGTGGCAGTCTGACACCGCATTCAAGAAGAATCCGCCAGCCGACTATTTTTATCCTCCCACAGACCTTTGGGCGACGATAGCTGATGTGAAGGCTGGCATAACCGCGGATAAATATCCCAACGAATATTCGTGGCAATCAGACCTGTACAACAGGCTCTTTGGACCCGCTCACGACGGTCACTTTGTTGTTTACCCGGATGCTCTGTCTAGCGCCGTCGAGTGGCAGAGGCCATTCGCCCTGGTGTCGATCAGTGAGGAAGGTCCTGACGGTTCTGCGCCGGTAATCAAGGTGTACGACGACGTTGTGTCCGGCGCAAAGCCAGTATCAGCGGTGAAGCTTATTAACGGGGTTGATGCCGCCACTTACGTCGAAGATTGGATTAACCTGGCTTCTGGTAATCAGGACGTCGACGCCGCATACAATTCCATGTTCTTCGAGAAGGCGTTTGTAGCTGAAAATAAGAACCAAGGATATTTCCAATCGGGCGGTCGTGTAAGGTAAGGTTTACGAAATCGATTCGACTGTCTTTCAAACTCAAATTGACGATTGCCTAGATACATCTACCCCGGCAACATTACCTCCTTCACATTCGAGAATGGAACGGTGCTCGACCTACCGAACGTGGCGAGGCTGAAGAATTCCTGGGCAGGTGTCATTGATGGCCCATCTTTCTTCAAGACTTTCTGTTCCGGCGCGACTCTTAAAGCCCAGGCTACTTCGACAACATCCACTACGACCTCGTCTGCTACGGCGACACCCGCGGCTACAAGCGCAGTCCCCGTCGTAGGGTACCCCGACCCTGTCATCATTTCTGGTGATTCTTCTATCTCCGGTTACTTCATTGACCAACCCGGCTTTGAAGATGTGGCGGTTCTAGTTATGCTCTCTTTCTCCCCTGAAGACCCCGTTGAGTTCCAGCGTGTCGCTCAGGATTTTTACGCGGCTGCCGTGAAGGCCGGCAAGAAGAAGCTTGTCGTTGATGTGCAGGCTAACGGCGGTGGTTATATTTTCCTCGGCTACGACGGTTTCCGCCAGCTATTTCCCGACATAGTCCAAGAAGGACTGGGACGTTGGCGGCAGCACCCTGGGTTTGCTGCTCTATCTAAGGTGTTTTCCGACATCTCCGCCGACTTTGATCCCAATACTGCCCCTGCCGAGATTATCAACGCGTATGAGTCTGTCTTCAACTGGCGATATGACCTCAACATTACCAACGGAAACTTTACGTCTTACGAAGACAAGTTTGCACCACAAGAATTTGGCGGTGACACTTACACGGACCTGATGCAGTGGAACTTCGATGACCCCCTGAGTACGATCAACGATACCTTTGGCTTTGGTACCGATATCACGGGCTATCGTAGCCGCCGGAACTTTACGCGCCCGTTCGGTGGACCCGAGAATATCGTACTTCTTCTCGATGGGTACTGCGCGTCAACGTGCACCTTATTCGCCGAATTTCTCAGGTCTAATGCGGGCGTGAAGAGCATTGCCATGGGCGGACGGCCGACCAAGAAAGGTCTAATTCAGGGCGTTGGTGGAGTAAAGGGGTCGCAGAGCTACGGATTCGAAGACGTCTATTCGCAGGCTGTAACGGCCCGAAAATACACGAATGATTCGGCCGTTATCGAGACGCTAGACAAGTATACAACGTACGTCATTGAACGCAGCACGGCTGCCAGTCTGAACGTGAAAGACCAGATTCTCCGTGGTAATCTCGAGGACGGCATTCCCGCACAATTCGTCGTTGAAGAATCCGACTGTCGGCTCTGGTGGACAGCCCCCATGGTTACCGACATTACTGAGCAATGGAAAGCGGCCGCGACGGCAGCTTTCAAAGGCGGCAAGTGTGCATACGGAGCTATTGACCCGTCGACAAACGGAACCACAGCTAAGAGGACAACAACATCTACTCACGCTCCTCCCTCCTTTGGCAAGCCGAGATTCACCGTTCCGACTAAGGTAGGGACCAAAGTCCCGCCTAAGAAGCGGGACGTTGGGCAGAAGAGCGCCGTCTTCATGGCCAATCAATTCATGAAGGTTGTGGACTAGAAAAGAAAATTCTATCGCGGCTATTACGATATAATATCACACCCGTCATTATTACTGCTAGACCCCACACTTCGACGTTGATGTAGGCCACGCTTAGGTTAGGTAGTCAACTCTGACTAGGGTCATTAATGGCTTAGGGTAGACCTTAGGTAGAATAATTAGCCTTTATCTTGCACATAATACAACCTTGTAAAACACAAAAACGTTACCCTGGTGGGTATAAAATGGTGTGACATACCTACTTGTACCCGATCCCAGGTTATGTAGATGGAACCTATTTAAAGATACACCAATTTGTATATAGGTATCTACTTAATCTACCTACCTACCTACCTAGGTAGGTATGTATGTGGGCGTTGCCTTATTCTCTTGAGCTGCAACTTAGGAGGGGAGAATCTGTAGAGCCCATTTTCATTCTCCCATTCCCGTCTCTCCTTAAGTCTATAGACAGTTTCATCCATGGCGTGATTTTCTCGTGCTGCAGGGAGAAAGACTGTTCGTTGAAATCTAACCAATAATTCGGAGTCACCCACGCCGCCTGTGACGAAAGGAGGGAGGAACGCGGAGATAGGGAAGTGATGGATATGCTCGCCATCACCAACATCTTTCGCTCTGATGACCCTAACATCATGCCAGGATCTGCAGGCGTCCTGTTATTCCAAGGAAATACTCGCGTTGAGACGCAAGGAAGTGGGGGTTATTCGAGTATACTCACGGATCTAATTACGATTCTCGGCCGATGGTGCCGGCGCTCCTCTTAGCCCATCTCCTTAGCTCGAGCCGTCGTCGATCCTTCTTCTCCGATGTCCAGTGCGAGTCTTGGGAGTAAACGTCTACTTCTCTTTTCGGCCATGCCTGCATCGATCCGCCGCATCATGCCCACGATCTTGTCGTGCTAGGGTTGTGGACATGATGCTTACGGGTGCGGTTATGGTTACACTACTCTTTCCTTCCCGCAGCTAGTCGTAGATCCTTAGGGCTTCCAAGGGTGGGAGTATACGTAAAAGTTGGTTGCATAGCTAATAACAGCATTACATGCAGATAAGTCTGTTGGACAGGTGGCTGCTTAACAGCTGCTTGTGAACCGGATCTCGTCTAATAGAGCTAAAGCCCTTCCGAATCACACACATATAACGGCACTAAATAAAATTCGATTCGTTGTACACACCTACATACTTACATCTTATGAACTCAGCACCCCACCCTCCAACACGATCAACTTGAGGCACAAGGCTAAAATCAGCCCTACATCTACAAGCGTTAGATTCAAACTTATCAATATATAGGAACGCGCAGACGTCAGTGACATCCACGTGGCCATGTGGTCACATGGAGCACATGCGCATCCTATACATCGATATTAATGGTGTGTATTATTCCATATCGAGGGTTCTTGGCTGGTCTCTACCTATGTCTAAGATCTCGTTAGGCCCAAAGCCAAACCTAGATATGTTATGCTAGTGGGTTTATTCTGAACGCAATCTAAATTGTGAGCAGCTATGGAATCTTCACGATTTCTTTCTGGAAGAAAACCCAATCAGGGGCCATCGCCAGCGGCTATGTATCTAACCAAACTAAGCTATACGTGCTTCAAAATATTGGGGCATTTTAATGCCAGGGTCTGTACATTAGGCGAGTCCATGTCAAAAGAAATGCTAGTCACCGTTATCCACCGATGGACATCATAAGGTTGCATTAGGGGGTAGTTTGGCCATGGTAAGCCACCAAGTCTACAACGCTTACTGGTGGACGTCCCTGCAGGGACAAGGGCACAGAACCACTGCATGCGCGCTTCGAGAAAAAAAAAAGTCTAGAAGACAAGAAGTTACCCTGCCGTTGCAATGTGGTTACAATGCCTTCCCCCCCGTACGATCACATACAACTAGACGAGTTAGACGTCCGATGCCATAGCACTCCTCGTGTCATCTAATGGTTAGTAGTATAGGGGAAGGGTCTTCTCAACGACATCATAGTCCATGCGGATAGCTAGGGGGCCGAACTGTCAGTATCGCAGGATGCGCTTCGACCCGGCATGTCCCGCTCTCGAGCCAGTAGGAATCGGACCGTTCTAGCCTATCCACATACCGTTCTTCCCCAGAGTGGGCTCTTTCTGCAAAGCACGCACTGCAAATGCAACTTGAACTGCAGCATTCGTTGCACCTCTCAATATTATCCTGTCGCAGGTGGGATCCATCAGCTGCCTTCATGTATGTTCCGGGATTCCCCTATGTAGGAAGGCCTATTCGAGCTCGGGTTCAGGTTCAGGTTCTATGTACGTTGCCTATTACCTGGTGCAGCGAGTTGCGGCTTTTGATATAACCTAATCGAATAAGATGGGGGTTGCAGAGATCTGACCACCTGAGTTCAAGCCTTAGCCGACGTGGATCGGCTCGCAAAGACACTTTCGGGGTGCAAAGGCAGTACTTGCCGAGGACCGGCGACGGATGTGTTGGCTCGACGTGCCGATAGATGTAATTATGCCGCCGCTCACTGGACACTTAGTTGAACGTGTAATTTTGTACAAATGCTGACGAGCAGTGCCTCTAAATGGTAGACCAGCTGTGCTGGAACCCCAACGCAGGACTGTGGTAGAAGCGGTGGATCCTCCGGCATTTGCACCGCCTAAGACGATATCCCGAAGAGAAGAAGGCGACGCGCGTGGTGAGATATCAAGACGGCATGATCACTCTCGAACATCACAGAAGGTATAACTCGGCCGCCGCAAGAGAAGGAAGAAGTTAGCCAGGAATTAATTCGATAAAGAATCTTAAACATGAGTCGTTTATCGGGAAAGGAGGAGGTGGGGGAGACTAGCCAGCACGAGGTAGGCTATTTTTCCAAGAGAGGCTCTACAGTCTTCAACTCGATTTAATAACCAAAAAGCTTCAGGGCGAACGCGTTGCAGAGGACAACAGCGATTCTAGCTCAGATGTCGATTCTATAGACCCAAGGTTAAAAGACATGCCATACATCGAAGCTTTTGGTCGTCGCTATCATATCTCGGGCAAAATATTTCTACCTTTCGACAAGAACGAACTGGAGAGGATGGAAATCCAACACAAATTATACAGGCACTGCTTGGACGGAGCCTTGACTTCCACACGATTACCTCTACATACATCACAAATATTAGATTTAGGTACCGGAACCGGCGTATGGGCTATAGAAATGGCGGCCCGTTACCCCCAAGCCCAAATCACTGGAGTAGACGTATATCCGATACAGAGAAGAGTCGGAATACCACCGAACGTCAAGTTCGAGATCGACGACGTAGAAAACCCGTGGAAATATCCGGATAACACTTTCGACTTCATTCACGCGCGTAGCTTGGCCGGTGGCGTGCGAAATTGGCCGGCACTATTTCGCCAGGTATACAATAAGCTCAAACCAGGAGGACTCTTCGAGATGACAGAGATCGCGCTTAATATCTTCGATTTCGATGGCAAGTTCGCGGAGGCAGAGATGTGCCCCGAATTTTTACAGATATGTCGAGACCTGTATAAAGAGGTCGACATGGACTTTAACCCATCACCACACGTCCCTGACTGGCTGGTTGAGATCGATTTCGAGAAGGTAGTCCAGAGGAGCGAGATACTTCCACTCGGTAACTGGGCCCAAGATGAGAAAATGAAGACACGCCAGAGACTAGTGAATAAGATAACAAACGAAGACTACTGTGGGTTTTTTTTCTCCTAGATTCATTGCTACTACTGCTAACTTCCTTGTAGGCACATTGGATAACCATTGCGGTTTGTTATTTCAGAAGGGCGGGTGGACAAAAGCTCAATATGATGCTCTAATGCCAGACTTTTGGAAAGAAATATATTCTGGAGATATTAGACCCTACATAAGAGCGTAAGGCATTTCATTTTCATCGGGATTTCAATCTTTCAATACTGACAAATACTAGTGTATTCACCACCGCGAGAAAGCCTCGTGAAGAGAGCGCATCTTGATGCTGTTCTACGAGGAGTCCTTGCCATTTTTCACATCACTTCTTACGATGGCAATCATAATTAGAAATATTCTCCGGCGAAAAGGAAGTGCGTAATAAAGGGTGATGTTTTCTTGCTCTTATTTCCCTTAATTCTCAAGTCAATTTGTAATTATTCTCTCATCTGCTACTGCTGGGAGGGCTTGGGTTTATCTTGGGAGTTTAGGGATTAGAAAACTGGCGCCCCAACTCAATAATCTAGTAGGGAACTATCGCATTTCACTTGTCATTTTTGTCGTCCCCGCTTAGTAAGTTGGTCATGAGATGGAAAGGTGTATGAAAAGTGCCAGCCCAAAATAAGCCGAGACATATCGAGGTCATAGCGGAGGATGGACGACTCAAGTCACCTCAATATTATCCACGTTTTAGGGGGGGTATTAGCCACGCTGTATATGCAATAAGAACACCTGCCTATTCAATGCTCGGCTCACGTCTCACCGTAGGATTCACATCATGTACATACATACATGCCTACCTGGGTAGCATACATACGTACATACACATCTATACAGATCTGCATACAATCACCAACAGCGTGTGAATTCAAGGGTTTTCAAACCCCGACTCGTTCGTGTTAGCAAATAAGAAACGAACCCGCATGCTAGCCCACTGATTAGCCTGCTTTATCCTGCATGTCGCCAGTTCCCCGTGAATTCTCCGCTGACATCTTACCAGTTCGTTCATCGTACACGCCACGAACACTGCTTCGTATATAGAGAAGGTACAGGCGACCAACAAACTTAGCGGTTCTCTTTTACCATTTATTTCCACACCTTTCGGTCACTCTCCCTAGCATAGCAAAGTGCCCTAGGGATATACGTAGTGTATCAATCTGTCCGCGATGACAACTTGTGATCACGAGGACGTTCACATAATGCACTTAGCGGGATGTACGCACAGCTTGAAGAATATTAGGAGTTCAAAGGGCGCGTTACAGTATGGCAGCGCGGCATTTATCGAATGACAACGTCCCGAATGTTCTTCGGGCTTCTCGGCCATGGCATCGGAGGTGTGTACCGTGACCACTCAGCGGACGAATGAATGGGCGACACAACGTACAAGACAAGTAGACGCCTTTTACTTCTTAGAGTACCCGGCTTGCGAGAGGCCAGACGACGACCAATCGGCTTACTTGCCTAATACTTACAATATTCCTAGATCATCGACGCACGTCATACAAAATTCCCGTGGGTTTCACAACGAACATCCCATACGTATATCGTGGGCAAGGGGAATGTCTTGTAGTTTACACTGGGGACGAACAGATCTCTAAAGGAAGTGTAAAAGAAAAAAAAAATACGAAAGCACCTAAGCTACCACATAGCCACGTCATATGCGTACCACAGTTAGTATAAAGTTGGAAGCCCCTTTCGGCACATACGAGTCACTAGATGTGGTGAAAATTGATCTTTTTTCCCTTTTATTTTTGTAGAAATCCACCTATGTGAGCGACTTAGTTATTTTAATGTCCTTTCTGTGGATGACTAGAAATATAGATCTCTTAAGGCTTTCTGTATCGAAGTCTACTATCAAAGTAAAGTAGAATTCTTGACATAGGTTAAACTACCTAGACAGTTAAGATCGACTGCAAGGGGTGCAGGAAAGCCCTACCAGTCTGCGGAAGAATTATCATATCTACACGGAGCTAATTCCGCCACGTATGTTGGAGGAGTCTTACTTTACACTTCTCTGGGGTGCATTTATCTTCGAGAGTTTCCTCCGTCGTGACCCCTTTTCTGGGAAGGACAAGGTGGGGGTAAAAGAAAAAAAAAAAAAAAAAAAAGAGCATACAACACCAGGGATTCGCTGATCGTCACCGACCCAACTACTGATCTGGCTGTATCTAGCTTGTCTAGGGGAGAGCGGACGGGATCCCGAATTTTCTAGATCCTATGGTCGTATGTGAGAGCCACAAGTCTTGTCACGCTTCATATGCAAAGGTCAGCAGCAGCGGTTTATGCTGGCCCATGTCCGAACGAAGGCATAGGATCATTTTTACTGAAGGTAAGCTCAACCTAACCGACGATTAATCCTTTGTGAAAGAACGCAAAGTGCAGTTGCTCATTAGAGTTTGGGCATGAATAAATGCATCATTATGGGGCCGAGTCCGAGTTATATTGCTAATGATAAATATTTGGAGAGGGGAGGCGCGAAGAGTTCATAGTATGTACAATGCTTACTTTCTTGGATATGTAGCCAAGGTTAACCCATCTCAAGCTATGCGCATACGTTCCCCGGCTTTCCATACTGACTTCGCGTGTAACAATCTAGACCCCAATCGCTTGTAACCATAACCCTATACCCGCTATGATTAATACGTAGATACCGCGATTACCACATAAGATTACGAGCTATGAGTGATTTCATCTTGGTTGATCTTGAGTGAAAAATCCACATGTGGCGTGCCTTGGTGAATCGCACTTGTGGAGATGATATCGACATCTATATGCTACCGTCAGCAACAAGGTCAGGAGAAACATAAAGAAGAGAGCTTACCATTATGGGCATAGTTAAACACGTTGTCCTCCCGCAAACCTCCAGAAACCTCTATTAGGAACTCACGCTTTCCCTTCCACTTCTCCCTCAGATTCCTAGCTGCAGTCTTCACACCATCTCCTGTGAAGTTATCCAACATGACGACGTCGGCGCCAGCAGCGATAGCCTCGTTGGCCTCTTCCTCATTCTGAACCTCGACTTCGACCTTGAGGGCGAATCCACCAACCATCTTGGCAGCTTGGACGGCTTCGGTGATACTACCGCGGCTCCACACGTGGTTGTCCTTTAACATAATCATAGAACTGAGATCCATCCGGTGTGTATCGGCCCCGCCGACCAACATGCCGTACTTCTCGACTAGCCGGAAACCCGGTGTCGTCTTGCGCGTACCCGCCAGGACGCCCTCGTATCCCGCGCTACGTAAGGTAAGTAGCATATCGCGGCTAACGGTAGCGATTCCAGAACAGCGTGCTAAAAGGTTGAGTCCAACTCGCTCGCCTAGTAGCAGGCCACGCGCGGGTCCAGTCACAGTGGCGACTTTAGTTTTACCGGAGCCATCCTTGGGACGATCAATGTAGCCTCCTTCTTTAGCATGCCATTCGACCTCGCAGCCGCACTGTTTGAAGATCTCGGTGAAGAACGGAATGCCAGCAACAATACCGGCGCTCTTGGCCCAGAGGGTAGCGCTACGGGGATGCTCGCCGACGACAAAGCCGGCGTAGTCATACGATGGCGTATCTTCGGCCAACCAGGCAGTAATTTGAGACTTCCAGCTGGGAGGTAAGAGATGCTCCAAAGAGCCGTGATGAATGGGCTGATCGGGATGCATTTGGATGAATTTGTTCTTAAGATCTCTTAGGGTGGTTAGCAAGACTTTTGCAGGCTTAAGTTAAGGTATGATGATGTTATCGCGAGATATGATGATAGGAAGCTAGTTAAGGAAGGTTGGGGATTCTGGGCTTGTATTGGTCAGAATGAAGTCAAGGTTTCAGACCTGACATGAATCTGCATCAAGGTAGTAATTACCTAAAGTACATGCAGTATATGCCGTCGTGATTTACCTACATGAATGTACATTAGGTTAGGTACCTTTCTTAACCTATCAATCCTATCAATCCTATCAATCCTATCAATTTGAGCCGGTTCAATCCGTTAATGAGATCAATTGCTATTATCTATGGTGGGGGCGGGGGAGGGGTACTGCCGATACATTCCGCCATGTGGACTTGGGCTTTTAAGTCGGACCATTGTTATTGGGGCCATTTTAATGGGGGTTATACGACGCGTTTAAAATTAAGCTTATATATAATTTATTATATAATTTTATTAATATTTTATTAAATAAATAATAAAATTTATTATTTAAATTAGTATTTTTTAAAGATTTTAAAATAATTAATTTTTTAATTTAATTACATTGTACGATTATAATAAACGACGTTAAAAAAATATATTTTTATATTAAACGTTTAAAAAATACGATATTTCGAAATATTATTTTACAAATCGATTAATAAATTATAAAATGCGAAAAAATTATTTAAAAATTTATTAAAAATTATTTAAAAATTAAAAAAAAAATTAATTAATTAAATAATTATATTAAATTATATTAATTATATATTATTATTATATTAATTTTAAAATATTATTAAAAAATTATTTATTTATAATAATACGTAAATAATATTTAAAAAATATTAATATTTACGATTTTTAATTTATTATTTTATTATTAAATTATTTAAAATTTATTTAATTAATTATAAATACGTTAATAATATTATAAAATAAAATATTAATATATTTTTTAATAAATTTATAATTTTTTATATAATAAATATTTTATTTATTTTTATATATAATATTAATAAAATAAATATTATAAAAAAC
>KZ112934.1:1173991-1221715 GCA_002120325.1 Daldinia sp. EC12 | reverse complement strand
TTTTATAAATTTTTAACGTAAATATATTTTTATTTTTAAAATAAAATTATTATTATAAATTTATTAAAATAAATTAATTATTTTATAATTTATATTTTAATAAAAAAAAATTTATTATAATTTATTAATTAATTTAAAAAAAACGTATAATTAAAAATAATATATTAATTAATTAAAAAATTATAAAAATTTTATTTAAAAATTATAATAAATTTTTAAATAATTTTTATATGATTTAAAATATTATTTTTAAAAATAAATAATTTTAAATTAAAAATATTATTTTTAATAAATTTAATTTTATTAAAAAAATTTTAT
Organism: Daldinia sp. EC12; assembly: GCA_002120325.1. Classification (NCBI taxonomy): domain Eukaryota; kingdom Fungi; phylum Ascomycota; class Sordariomycetes; order Xylariales; family Hypoxylaceae; genus Daldinia; species Daldinia sp. EC12. The sequence continues at coordinate 1,221,397 of KZ112934.1, read as the reverse complement.
TTATTTTTTTAAATATATTATTAAATTTAAAAAATATTAATAAATTAATAAATAAATTAATTAAATTTAATTTAATATTTATAAAATTTGAAATAAAATTATTATTTAAAAAAATTAATAAAATATTTAATAATATAATTATAAAAATTATTATAATAAAAATTTAAATTAATTATTAAAAAAAAATATTTATATTAAAATAATAATTACATGTTCGCATAACACGTAACACGTAAATTCGTGTTTTATGTTTAATAAAAATTTTTTTATATATTTATAATTAAATTAAAATTAAATAAATTACATATATAAAATCGATTATTAATTTCATTATTATTATTTTATTTATTATTTTATATTAATTTATTTTTTATTATATATATAAATTTAATTTATTAACATTAATTAATATTTATTTAATTAAATAAATACGATATTTATTTAAATAAATATAAATTAATTAAAATTTAATTTTAAAAATAAATTTTAAATAATTAATTAAAAATACATTATTTTAATAATTAAATTATTACGTAAAATTTTTTATTTAATTAAATTACAAATATATTATTTTAACGATTAAATTATTATGGAAAATTTTTTAATTAATTTTACGATTTTCGTTATTTTAAAAATTTTTAAAATTTTATTTAAAAATTTATAACGTTTATATTTATCACGTACGAAAAAATTAATATTATAATAATTATTATAATTCGTGGTTTAAATTTATAAACCAATAATAACGATCGTTACACGAGTAATTTTTTTTTAAAATTAATAATCGATTTTTTTATTAAACCCGTTAATTATTTATTTATTTATTTATTTTCATTTCCGATAAATTTTACACGTTCGTTTCCGATAAATTTCACACGTTCGTTCCGACAAGTTTCACATTTTCACACGATATGGAAAAAATTTAAAATGACGTATTTAAAAATTATATCGTTAACGAACATAAAACCGTTACGAATTTCGAATTAAATATTACGAAATTCGAATTAATTATTAATAAAAAAACGTTTAATATAAACGTATTTATAAATCGTTTTTAAAATATTTTTTATAATTAAATAATTTTTTTATTTATTAAAATATTATTATATTTATAATTTATAATTATTAATTATTTATATTATTACGAAATTTATTATAATAATTTTAATCATTATAATATTAAAAAATTAATAAAATTAATTAAATTTTAAAAAATTTTAAAATTATTTAAATTTAAAATAATTATTATTAATATAATTATTAATTAAAATTTAATAATTCGAAAATTAACGAATTAATAAAAAATAAAAAATTAAAAAATTATAAAAAAATAATATTAATTTATAAAAACGATTATAAAAAATAATATAAAAATATAAAAATAATTAAAAAAAATATAAAATTTTAAAAATAAAATTTTAAAAATAATTAAAAAATGAACACGTAATATAAATACGTATTACGCGAAAAAAAAAAACATAATTAATGTTAAAATAATAATTACATGTTCGTATAATACGTAACACGTAAATTTATACCCCACGTTTAATAAAAATTTTTTTATACATTTATAATTAAATTAAAATTAAATAAATTACATATATAAAATTAATCGTTAATTTTATCATTATTATTTTATTTATTATTTTATATTAATTCGTTTTTTATTATATATATAAATTTAATTTATTAATAATTTAAAAATATAAAATTAAAAAAATATTATAAAATATTATTTAATTTAAATTTTATATTTATTAATATTAAAATTATTAATAATTGAATGACAAACGTACGTACATTACGTGGTACGTACCGTTTAAAAAAAAAAATACTTATGTATTTTTTTTATATATGAACGCGTTTCCCGCGTCCATTTTTAATAAATAACTTTTTTTTTTAAACATCAATAAAAACACCAATTTCAACTCATTGTTTTATCGTTATTTGTTTTAATTATTATTTCATTTAATTTTAATTACGTACGTATTTATTAATAATTATTATAAAAAAAATAATAAAAATTTAAAAAAAAATAATATAATTATAATTAAAATTTTTTATATTAATTTAAAAAATATTAATTTATTAAATAAATTAAAAATAAAAAATTATATTATAATTAAATTATAATAAATTTTATTTTAATTAAATTAAAATTAATTAAATTATAATATTTTAAAATAAAAATTTTAATTTTTATCGTTTACAAATTTAAAAAATAATTTTTATTAAAATGGTTTTAATAATAATAATCTAATTTAAAAAAAAAATACGCAACTATTACCACTTATTTTCCGGCTGCTCCATTTTCCCCTCCACTTATGTAAGGTACAAGGTACAATACAACCGCGTCGCCGTGTCACCTTGGGTTCAAACGTCGCGTCTCAATCAACTTCAAATTATAAATCCGATTAACTCCAACCCCGAACCTTTTTTTTTTTTTCCTTAATAAACTACAGCCCTGTAAACATGTTCCGAAAAACAATCCCGTAACTAGATCCATACATCCCACAAATCTCTTGTGTTGATATCCTACATGTACCCTTTTCCAACCGGCTCTCAGCAGTCAACTGATTCTCTCTTTTCCACTATGGTGTAATATGTCCAAGTTATCGTTGTGCAGACCATTCTAGTCACCCTACCAACCTCACCAGCCCATCTAGGTCTCACCGTATTCGATGAATTCGATAGCTTCGGTATTAATTATGGAGTATCGTAACGGCATCGATAACCTCGGGATCCATGGTAGCCCGTCGAGCTTGAAGAGGCTCGGTACGGCAAAGGAGCTCGAGAGGTCTGCCCGTTAGGGTGGATTTGATAGACCACAAGCGGGGCGCCAGGTCGAGGTATATAGGATCTTGGACCCGAATAACTCCGCGAAGCTATTCTATAAGCTTCGGGGAATCTTGCCGCATGCCGTGTAAACTGGACTTGCAGTTCGCTCAAGTAGTCGAAATCAGCCATCGGATGCTCATTCGACGAAGGTGACCTTTCGTGCTCGAGTATGGGATAGAGAAGGCGTGGTTTTGAGGGGCTTGTATCCGGAGAAGTGGTCGAGTCCGAGAGCGCGGTCGATTGTGGCTGCGTCTGTTCTTGTGGTCGTGATTCTGGTTTTGAACTTGTGTCGTGGCTTGCGTCTGTCTCTTCTCGCTCAAACATCACAAGAACGCTTTGGTGCTGGATCAATGGGCCAAAGCGCATGATGCACGGAGCTCCCAACTCCAAGTATTCGTTTACCCACGCGTGTCTAATGACAGCAAGCAGCAATTCCGGGTTTCGATGATTGATCACAATCGCTAGCTTCTCGTCACTCTCGTGGATGATGGTACCATAATCGGAAAGCTTGCGAAAATAGATCCCAAGGTGGCGTAAGGGTATAGCACGGAAGCTGCAATTCACCCTGAGGTCGCTTTGCAGAAGAGGGCGTGTCATAAGGCTGCTGACCATGTTCACATCATCCAAATTGTATGTATGCGGTTTTATACCTGGTCGCTCCATACTCGGGGTTGAATCGGCCATATTGGACATGAGATAAGGGTGACTTCCACGTGGTTGGTGTAGGGTTGATAGCCGAAGCAAGATGACCAAGCACGAGGTAAGTGATAGGATTATGATGGCTTGCAGAGAATAATTTCTAAAGAACAAAAAAAATGCTCCCATAGGATCGATATCGAAGTCGACTTATATACCCTCCCAGTCATACTTGACGCCATGACAACCGTGAGCAAGGTTGAAATAACACAACTCACGCACAGAGATACCTATGAATGTTACTATGGAAACGGTGTCTAGATTTCGACTGGCTCAACCTTATGACTACCTCAAACTCTATTTAATTTTTGAGCTTTCAACAGTACGATCATTGTATCGACGGGTTTCCCAACCATACTGTGGCCCCATTACCAATAATACCGCGTCTGTAACATATGGCGCCGTGCCAAATCCAGGCAAATAGCAACAACTAAGACGTTTTATACCGCTATAATCCCCGCCACGATTCCCTCAATTGACCGGATATCATGCCTTATCACTAGTACATTTGATCGTCTATCTTTTTAACAAATGGTAATTGACGGCTAAATTTATTTATATTCTAAAGCTTCATTTAATAGGCATCTAAAACTCTCGAGTGGTCCCCAAACTCGGTACGACTTCCCCCACAAAGGGTGATCTATCGTCGAAGTGCTTTACGGTGGTCAAAGGAGGTACTCGTGCTTTATCTCGACTTCTCAATTCAGTGGACTTGTCTATACAACTAAACAGCAAACACCATCCTATGAAAGTACCGCATTCCACCCTTGCACTCTATCTTCTAAATCTGACCGGTGATAGTAGTAATGCATTTTCTGGTCTGCCATGATTGTTAGCTGCAAGAAGGTTCTGCTTTTGAAATGACTCAAGAGAGTTAGAGAGATAATGAGAGAAACGGTTTTCTGAATAAGAAAATATAAATGAATATTCTGACAAGAAAAACGAGAAGAAGTCTAACTATAATCAAGAAAAAAGGGCAAGCGAAAGGGGAAAAAAAAAAGACCATTTTCCACATAAGAAAAAAAAAAATCATCAAGCGCCACTAATGCAAATCCCAAAACGAAAGTATGCCCTTGCCATGCAAAAGAGACCCAGAAAATGCGCGCAAGTCTAAGTAAAATGCCTTTTCCCAAGACAAAAGAAGAAAAAAGAAAGAAAAACAAGAAACAGAGACAGATTTTGCAACATATAACAATCTAAAACCCAAAGAAAGATTTTCCCAGTGCCTTGACAACCATAAACCCATGCATGTATTGTGAGATGGAAAAGAAGAAAAAAAAAGAAAATAGGTAGAAAGGAAGGCTGTTAAACTTAGTACCATGTCGGTGCGGCGGGCCAGTGCCGCAACATGTTTTCGACCGCCTGCGTCCATTCGTACTCGAAACACTGCGCAAGCTGGTCGGCTTCTTCCTGCGTGGGATCGCGGCCTCCCCACATCTCTCTGCGCCAGGCGTCCGCTTGCGCATACGCCGGGATCAGACCCCTATTTAAAGCAAAGATGAGAAAAAGGAAGAGACGACCGTTGAAATCGGATGGGAAGGGTGTTTCAGGGGGGGGAGGAGAGTTTTCCAAGGTTGTGCTCATGTCAAGAGAATCGACTTACTCGTCACGAATCTTCACCAAGCACAGCCAGGCCAGGTTCCAGCTACGGTTCGAATTTGGGTCGTTGCGAACGAGATGGTGCGCCTGATCAACAAGGTCCCCTGAAATGGGATAGTTACGCGTGAGACCTCTGAGTTCCGTGAGGAACTGGTTGCTGTTTACATAGTAATCCCATGCAGAGGTCATCGGAGCCTGGAACGCTTGTGCGTCTTCCTCGTTTTCGCAACTAGCAGCAACTCGTTCAATACGGCACAGTTCCGTCAGCGTGTTAACTCGGTGAGTGCGAAGCGACTCAATGAGCTGCTGGTGAGATGACTATCAATCTCTAATGTTAGCTGATACGACGATCAAAAGATTCAAGGTTTCTGGCTTCGTGAAGATAGGGCATCAGTGATGGCAAGCATCGAGCGACGGGAGGAATTTACGAAATGAAAACCGTCACGCACTTGTCTTCCCTTGCTACTGCGGGAACTTTTATGGCTATGTCCGCCTGATCGAGATGAAGACATCGTGAATATCCTCGCAGTAGAGCTCGAGAGTCCTTTGAACGCTGTAGATGACGGGGTTGATTTTCGTCTTTAGTAGAAAGTTTTAAAATCGCTTAGTCGTCTTATTGAATATTCTTAAAGTAGATTGCTACCGGAGCCAGGTGTCTCTTAATCTTTGTTGGTGGTTCTTTTGAGGGACGAGTTTGACTTGAATGTCTCGCTACTGAGGGGAGGTTGCGGATGTTTATATCTTCAAGTCGAATACCTCGAGAGCCGGCGCTAAGAGCATGAGCGTTGCGTACGATTTGATAACCAATGGCTAACGAATTGAAACTTTTAAAGTCACCCTCTCGGGCGATCCCATATAAGGAAGCGAGGCCAAGCTCAGAGTACAATTTGGAATGATCTAATCATAGGCACAGGTCCTCTTCACAGTATGATATTAGAAAAACTATATTGAGAAAACATCTGAACAGTATGATAATGAGGTTGTGAGACTGCGCCGGTCTTCGCCTACAATAAATGAGAAAGGCCATGGGAGGTCCTAGAGAAACACCCCGCTCGTGACTGTGGTCTAGCCATGAAGCTATCAACGTATAAAGATTATCATCGAAATCTATGCCGCGTCATGAGGCTCACCAATGGCCGCGCTTCGGGCCAGGGTAGAATTAAAGTAAGTGATAAGTCACACTTGACTTGGGACTTGAAAGCTAGACAGGACACTCTCCAACCCTCACCTCACCCACGTTTGCGGGCTGATGCTGACGACGGTCGATACCCGTCATGCTGGGGGGTCTGCATTGCTATTTCATTACTGAACTAGGTAGTTATTATTTAGGCTAGCGTAGAAATAGATGATAGATATTAGAAAATTAAGTATGCGGAGGCTTCTTGTCGGTGAAGATGTTAAGAATCGTAACCTGATTGGGTGTTTGTAGGTATAAGAGACCCATAGAAAAATTGATGGTGTTTCCTTGAGAAGGCCCAAAGAGAAAGCGGATAAGACTAGAAAGGAAGCTATCATGCCATTCTAGAGAGAGATGTTTTTTTTTTTTTTTTTTTAAAAAAAAAAAAAAAAAGAACCACCTACCATTAACTTCCAATGGGATTTGAGGGGTGCATTCCGTCGTCAACTTACCCTTGACAAGGTTAGAAACCATACGAACCTAGAGAGATCGGCCGTTCCGTGGTAGCGAACACCTGCTCCTTGTCCGTGAGAATTTAGTGGCTTAAGGCTGTAAACCTAGGCTGAATCGGGAATCATTGTAACTCGATTCGTAATTAAGAGGCTGATCGACTCTAAAGACACCCTTACCAGATGACAATTTTCGATTAATTCTTAAGGCTATCTTGGGATAGTCTGGATCCCAAACAGTTTTAAGTATCCTAGGTATCTAAGGTAGCTAAGGTAAAGCAACGACGTCGAAAGAACTTATGAAATCTAGCTAGGCCAAATACGGGGTTCCACCTTGACCGTGAATAGAATATATCTTCTACCAGTGGGGCATCCTAGTTAAGTTGCGTTTGGGTCGATGCGATATAACTACCTAGGTGGTTAGGGTGCTGCCGGAAGATAGGACCCTAGGTAGCTTTGCATATCCAGACATCTTACTCTTCCCCCATGGGAAGTCCATGCGTTATGCATTTGCATACTCTGCATGCATGCAGAAACGATGAGCGAGGAGGCTGAAATAAGGCCGACCAGTAGTGTTGTTAATCTGCAAGTTCCGAGATATAATTGGAAATATTTGTCATGGAACAACTGTAGAAAAGGTTTGGAGGTTTGGTCCGTGCGTGTGCGTCCTATGATGATCTTAGTCCCAAGTGACCCGAGAGGTTAGAACTTCTAAAGAGGGTGGGCTGCGATCTTTGGCGAAGGTGAGCCTATCTGAGGAAGGTCATCATCGGTGGCCTCACAAGCGGAGCATACCGCTTTCACAGTTGGGGCTTGTTCGATTATACTGTTTGTCCGTGAGCCGTGAGCCGTGAGCCGTGAGCTGCGAGGCTGCTGACGCAGGATTTGACAAGTTCGTCAACGCCCCAGAAAGGTTGTCCGGTAGGGACTGATGACGGTGAGTTGGATGGGATTTGGAAAGGGTGCATGCAGGTTTAACCGTACGGGGAAATGCAACGACGGGATTTTATTATTGGATCTGTCTTAAGAGAATAACCAATACATTATTCCCCAAGAAGAACCAGGTTTAGAATTTAGAATACTTGGCATGTCAAACCGAAGTCCTGGATCAGAAGGTAGAAAAGCACGTACATATGTCATTCCTTTCTACGGTGAGCGGGGTTAAGAAATATACCAATGAGGATTTAGAATTTAGTTGAGCTGAACTGGCCACTTAGCGGGTAAGGCTAGTTTGAGGGAAAGCAGAGGATTTACTGTAGTTAGGTAGTTGCTAATTGGCCAAGTAGATCTGATTTTTACTATTCTCGGACAAGGACAACCCTTGCATTTTCGAAAGTGGGGTGGCTTCTAGAAGCCAATGGTACGTACCTTTTTAAAAGATAACCTGACCTATAATTATAAATGGAAGCGCGGGAGAAGCAAGATTCCGGGGTTATCCTCTCGTCATCACGGCGTCGCATCGTCACATGCATGCAATGCTTAAAGCTTTTTGGGATTATAATTATGGGAATCCGTGTTAGTGGATGAAGCCATCTTAGAAGCTATCTTAGAATCGGCCCGTAGAGAGGATAAACAACGGTATTTTAAAAATCGCATGACCCTGGATGCAACAAGTACGATCATATCCTAGTTAATTTATCGTGCTAGAGCCGTCAATGTCCATATTAGACTCGAGCGTATACGGTAGTAAAGTATGCGGTGCTTGGGTCTGTGGGTGAAGAATAGCGGGAGAAGAGCCGCTGCTCGAATACTACGTAGGTACCTAGGTAGCTATCCTTGCTTGTCGAAGAGCCTCTTGCATATATAACTCAGCACAATATTAACCGTCTCTCCCGGCCGAGTCAAGCTGACGAGGAGAGAAGCTTTCGTGGCCCCGACATCTGGTCATGCTAGGTCATCAGCCCTATGACCCTTGCTGATACATCATGATCGGGAGCTTGCCAAATTAACTTGATCCTAATGACGTTACGATAATTCAACATTATATTAACAACATAGATCTACCCCCATTTACGTCTCTTAATATTCATAACACCTCGGTCTAATATCTCCGATAAGATTCCACTCCTTCTAAGATATTCCAACAAAAACAACATCTAACCTGGAGATATAGAAGGGGGGGTAGGTATACTAATCGATTGATATGCATAAGGCAGGTTCTAAATTTGGTCCAGTTAGAGACCGGTTTCGTCTCATTCCGCACTCTAACCTGCATATCTATCCATCATTATCATTATCATCAAACTCCTTGGTCGGCACCAACTAGGGTTTGGTACGGTGGCTTGAAGCTGAGATACGCAACATGACCTGCTAGTTTTCGTGCTGCTCTGGGTGGCGGAAAGCGGCTTGAACGTCGATGGCAAATTTCTGCTAAAGAGCATATCCTCCTCTCGTATCATATAAAATCCTATTTGGTAAGTAGGTATCTAGGTGAAGCTGAGAACTCTCGATCCGCGAATTGATTGCATCAGTGTTTAAGATTAATCAAACCTGCTGCCGCCATTGGTACTACTGCGTGGCGGTGCAGCTTCCTTTCATCTTGTCTTGACAAAAACTATGCAAGACAGGTGTGAGGATAAATGCTGTTAAAATAGCTGTTACGCATTTACAGCAGCTTCCCAGTTCGACGGGTCTAGCAGCAACCGGAATAAGCAGACGTTATCGATCGCCGAGGCTCCTATTTTTCAAAGTAGCATGGCATCATGCACTGCTCGTATCCTCCTCCTCATGTTCGTCAGTCTCAGTCTCTTCTTCATAACCATCATCTGTACTTTCGAGGCCTTCGCCGTGGATGGCAAAACTCAGCAGCCACCCAGCAAGGGCTACTCCCGCGAATAAGCCCCAAGCAAGAGCCTCGCCCTTCGGCTGGACATGAGTCGACAAAGTGAAGAGCCCACCAGAAATAAAGGGTCCTACACTCCTGCCAGCAGCCGAGAGAGTTTGCGCAATGCCATTGAGCGTACCCAAGCTCGCATGGGTTGGCGCTGAATTCGTTATCTAAACACGTATTAGCTATGTCGTACAGTGAGGTATCCTTGCTCAGAGAGTCACGTACCAGTAGCATGACGCTTGATAGGCCCCCAACGGCGCAGATATTCTTAATAATTAGCACGACGCCAATCTCTAGGTATAACCATATTTTGCTGTCGCCTATTCCAAATGGGGGATTCGAATCTACGTAACCGACAAATGGCATTAATGCCATGGTGATTGCGAAGCCGAGTAGAGAGCCTCGATAAGACCTAACATTTCCTAGGTGCGACTTCAAAGGCCTAAAAAGGAATAATTGAAATAGTATCGTGAATATCCCAGCGACAGAGAGAGATACGCCGATGACATCCGCGTGCAGATCCCTGCCAGTGGGTGTTTTTCCCGAAGCAAATATAGGATATAGACTATTAAAGGAGCTATTCGATAATTGAAAGACTAAGTGTGTAGAGAGGAGAACGATAGTTGTTCGATTTAGGAGCTGCCGCCAAGTTGTTGTATCGTGTGATGATTTCGGATCGTCGTTGTTATTCTCGTCCCCATGTTCTCCCAGCAGACTACTTTCTTCCCCCGCATCCTCCTCAGTGGCCTCTCTCTGCTCGTTGTCGGCGACTCTGTCTTCGGAAGAGGACCACGAACGCTTAGACCCATTATGGGCCTGCTTGGTAGAACTAGATAACCACGGGAGTCGCTCTACCCAGTTCGGAATATCCGCCTGCTCTTCTAGAGTTTCGTCAAACCATATACCCAGAACAACCACGCTAAGCGCGAGAAGTGAAGCTCCGAGTATATTTGGGGCTAGGAACGGATAACCGTATCTTGCAAACTTGCCCACCAGCAGCCCACCTAGCGCTGGTCCGGTAATACTGCCCAGGCTATAGACGACAGGCAGCCAAGTGAATGCCTTGCTCTGATTGCTTCGGTCTGTCAATTCCCCTAGGCAAGTTGGTACAACTGCTGCGTTGCCATTGAACAGCCCCATAGCTATATGTACGAGAAGAATGTGGAAATATCTGGTACAAAATCCGAAAGCTGCAAAACAGAAGCATAAAAGCAAAGTACCGAGAAGCATGACAGGTTTCCGACCTATGATGTCCGATAGATATCCCCACAGGAGATTGGTTGCTAACTGGGCCAGAGCAAATGCGGAAGCCAGCAAGCCGACGTATAGGCCGACCTGATCATGACTGATCCCAGGAAATGACTCGATCATCTCAGGTAGATAGGGCGATATAGAGTTAAGCGCTGTCTGCTCGGATAATGATAAGAGGGCCAAGAGAGCCAATTGCTTAATGGGCAAAGGCGTCGTTACACCATGGTGATCATGGGCCTGGGAGCCGGATGAGCTTGAACCAGTGCCTGGTCTCCGGCCGGCTGTCCGCGGCGGCGGCGTTGGAAAGGTCTGGTAATGATGCTGAGAAGATAGGCGGCGGAGTGTCGAGGATAGCGCCCTATTCGGTGGAATGGATGGAAGAGGTGAGCCGGCACGAAAACTTCCCATAGAACCTGACCTTACTTGCGCCCTGCCCGGACGAGAGGCCGGCGAAGTAGCCGCGATGGTTGCGGCGCGTACCATCTTATTTTTCTTTTATTAATGGTATATCCGAGCTCTCAACTTCAACTCAAGTATTTCAAATTTCTGTTCATGATATAAGCTTACTCGAAAGTTTACTAAGAAACTCGTGTTGCAAAATGATTTATAAAGAAAATCTATTCAATACGCGTAGAGCGGGAGAGCGCTAAAATAATACGCCCCCGTACTCTATCGAGAAAAGAGGTGGAAGAAGAAATGCTAATGTAGGTTGAAGAAAGCGCCGAGAAGTTGAGGCGTGAGGCGATTGGGGGAATTCGGAGATACGATCCAATGATGTAAAAGCTCCATTCATCATTCCATTTTCCCCTTGGTTTTTCTAGGCAAATGCTATCGATAACATGACACGCTCCAATGGTTCTAGTGCGTACACCAGGAGTGGTTGGTAACTTGACCGTGCGCTATTATTACTTTGTATCACCGAAAAAGGCTACCCCACGCAGCTGCCCACACCTTTTAGACTATGCTACTGCTACTTTAGGGATTATACAGCGGGACTACCTTAAGTACCTAGTTACCTTAGTACCTACCTGTCTGCATAAGTCATGCAAGTAGGTACCTTGTACTCATGTTAAATGACTGGAAGTTATCAAGCTGATAATTTTATTAGATTTGATAAGCATCCAACGTTTATGAGTCCATCTTAAGTGTTTATTACCACTTGATAGTTGTTTCGGCACAATTCAATATGAGATGCCTAGAGGTACTTAAGAGGTAGCTATCCGAGTCAAGCTAGCGGGCTAGCAATTTAGGTATGTGACTACCTATATTAGTGCGGGGTCTAAAGGCCTAACATTACCTACCTACATGCAGTCTTAGACATTTAGTATAGTAGGTACTTTACCTGTACTGTTAAAGCACGTCATGAATCTAGTACAACATCCGCCGGGGATAGCTTTAGTTACCTTAGGTACTTACTTACCTACCTACTTAAAATTTATACATACCTAAACTAGGCCTCACTCACATACACACGTATATAAAATACGAACGCTGCTCTGTTTCCTTTCTAGTTTGTGATATATACAGCAACACACCCATCCAACACGTAACCAGCTCGGATTTAGCTTCGGAGACAGGAACATCCTCGATTTAATTTATAGGATGCTTAGTATCACATATAGCTATAACTACCTTTACTATGCCATATACTATGTTAGATATATATATATATATATATATAAGTGTATATAGGTATATATATATCTAGTTACTTCGTGTCGCGTCAACACATGCGTGACCCCTAACCTGTCCGTATGCGCAAACCATTCTAGATACAGTGCCAATCCATAGGTACCTATATTAAAGTCAATGTAGTCGTGTAACGTCTCGTATCTTTTTTTCTCATGTGGTCGATAACCATTTAATAAACTCTGTTGTGGAACGTTTAAAGAGCGACGCTACCAAACCCGGCAATCCACCAGACATAAAACTTCGACTTTAAAACGAGGGGAAGAAAGAGAGGGATGGAACACCTAAGGGAAATCCCGAGTTAAACAGTCAACTTATTCAATCCTTCTTCCAGTTAAGCAAGTTGGATAACGTAGCGGATAGTCGCTTCTTCTCCTTAGGTGTTCCGACAGGAATCTCCTTCGGATCTATGTCCGGTCCAGTGCCTTGAAGATGCGATACCGGATTCTGCTGCGACGTACTATCAGTCCGGAGACTCGTACTGCTACAGCATGTACTTGATTCTTTAGTCCCGTTTTGTGCTGCATTGTCGGTTTTATCGCAACAAGGCACTAGCACGCTACTCTCATTCCTATTACTTGGAATATCTAACGCTGGGTTTCTCGTGAAGAAGTCGGCCGGACGAAGATGAAATTGATGTATCTCGACAGGCCTGTACGAGATCAAATACGTTAGTAGGCGCTTATCTTAGTAAAAAGAGGGGTGAAAAGAGTGAAAAGGGCGCGTGCTCACATCACGGGCCAATCTTCCACTCGCGGGTTATGGGTGAGGCCGAAGACGCTCCAAACTACAGGGCTGCTCTTCTTTCCCTTCTCCTCGCCGGCTACATCATCCTCATGAGCCTCTCCATTTGCGACCCCATTCGTGCCCTCAGCCTCGCCGTCGTCAACAAACCAATCTCCCCTCTCAACCATTGTTTTTACGCCACCCTCCTCTCGCGGCGCCTGGTTCGTGAATTCCCCTGCAGCCCATAGTTCACCGTCCCTGTATCCGGTAAACCAGAGGTGATGCTTCGCGAAAGGCGCCCTTGCGGCTTGGACACTTTTATCATCTGCAAGCATGAGTTGTGTAGCACTTGGAACCATCTTATACCCAACATTCTTGCCGCTGATGCTGTTCTTTTTAGTTGCATGCTCTAGGCGAACAACCCGGTTGAGTCGAGGCTCAGCATCTGCGAACCCAGCTTTTTCGATGCGGTTCCGTCGAATCTCGTATGCGTTTCCGTGAGGATTCGTCTCTGGATTCATCGGCACGGGGTGACTTTCTTCCAGGACTACGGCGGTCTCGCCGGCAATGTACGAGTCGATAGCCGGATCTATACGTACCGCGAAGATGTGCTGGTGGTTTTGTGCCAGCACCCCTTGGTGTACAACGTTGCCATATCCTGATACCTTACCCTCGTCGATAGGCACGACGCTTACAATACCTGTTGCTCGCGTTTCGATCGAGATGCCGCCTGCCGTGTCTAACTTGTACGCAAACACGTACTCGTAATTTGCCAGCGTGGCGACGAACTGCACAACTAACTCGCGCAGTCGCGTGACAACCGCGCGGTTTGTTCGGAAGTTGGTATGTTTCCAGCCAATTCCGTTGTCCTGTTCATGTAGACAGATCACATTCCTCGCCAAGTCAGGTTTACCTTCTGTGTTAGGCATCACGCAGTCAAAGTAGTGTATTGCGCCCAGACAATCGCACCCTAGTTTTAGATTGTTAGCTGCGCGTCCGATCCCGCCGTCTCCGAAGTCAAACGCCTGCTTGCGTTGGAAAGGTGGGCGCGGATCACCGTACGGGACGGTCATCTCGGAGAAAGATAATCGGTATACTATAGGTCGGTTGTCATAGCAAACATCGTGCAGCACAGCACCCTCACGAGCCGTAAACCCAACGCGGAAACGCCACTTTTGCCACTCGACAAGATTGTCGGCGTGAACTTTGAAAGATGCACCTTCAGGTTGGATGACATTGATGGGTTTTAGATCGGTGCGAAGCGGCTGATCCAGAAGCTCCGGGAGATATTCCGCTGGCCCGCACTTCTCAAAAAGTTTCTTCGGCTCACCTCCCGGAGGGGGTGGATATAGACCGTCGCCGATACCTCCGGTGGCGAGGCGATCCACCCTTATTATCTGTTTGGTAGCCACATCCATGATCGGTATTATGGGTAAAGGGTAGGAGTAATGGTTGGAATCGATATTGTTCTTGGAAGTATCCCGAGCGTACACAAGGCCCTGCATATAGCGAGGGATTTCCTCATCCGGATCCGGGCCGCCATAGGGCCACGGATCTATCGTAATCACGAAGTGTTCTGGTAGGATAAATTCTTCTATGGCTGACTTGAACATCTCCGACGATACACAGGCATCTTGGAATATGCCAAATTCCTGGGCCGTATAGCTGGTCTGGTATCGTGATTCAAATGCCTTGCTGCTTTTGATGGCTCCGCCGTCCACATCGACGACCGTCTCCGTGAGCTGAGCTTTTCCATCCTTGATGACGTCGTATAATAGCTTGACTTGTCTCGGCGGGATTGTTTCGGGAATCCAACCCTCATGCTCCGCAATGAGAAATTCAGTCAGATCCGTCCTCTTGGGTTCATCGACTATAGCAGAACGAAAGAACAAAGCAATTCCATCCCCTCCATGAGCATTGATTGCAATATCTCGAGCTTTCGAGAGCTCGTCAGATGAGAGCGGTCGTAAAGGATGAGGAACAGTTAATCCCTTGTTGACAGTCATGTTTGCTGATGGTTAGTTTGCCTTATGATTATTTTTCTTGGGTTTTGATAGGTTATGAATTGAGTTAGACTAATATAGGAAAACAAAGACTTGGTCCGACAGGCATCAGCCCGTCTCGTTGATAAGATATCTGGTAAAGTATATTATTAGGAAGATTAGGCGGTTAACTACCTTGATATAATCTAGATATAATCTAGGCAAAACTCAACAGACCTTTAGCTCGACATTCGGCCTAATTTATATACATTACTTACCTACATAGATACACTAAATATCTGGGAGGCCTCGGAAACACAAGCAAGATATAGAAAATGATTGGGTACCGCGGGATAACCTGGATATAGATATCTGTTAGTACAAGGGATGTATATGCACGTACGTGATCATCGTCGGTGTCGATACCAGAGCGAGCAAGCATGTCTTAGATCAGAAGACAGCTACCCGGACCGGTTCGGTGCAGTAACGGTGCAGCGGTGCGGGCTGGTGTGGGGTAACCCAGGATTATCTTAGGGGGTTTAGGGGTAGAACTGATAAATATCCGTTCTTCATTCGGCCTCGTACGCACATCATCCATGTCACCTATTCATACCAAGCCCATATTCACAAGTGATTACAGGTTTGTTACAGGCGGCTACAGGTTCAAAGTGGGGTCGAAACCCCTTCTCCTCGTTCAAGTCTCGCCCTGTTTTTATGATAGTTCCTCCGATAGCTTATCATTGTGGCATCTATAAGCGTCAGAGGGAAGCTTGATCAGGCAAGTCCTTGCGAACCTTTTATTTTCCTACTCTCTTCGACTGCCGGCATTCGCCTGGATCGGTTGGCGGCGTTGTCTGCGTGAAGCGTCAAATATTCGCCAAGCGGCTTGGCCAGTATTTTGTCTCCTTATAGGAGTTCCTCCAGAGAACCTGCAGAGCGCGTTTTGCGCACATGGCGAGATATATCTGCACCGGAGATCCAACGCGGAACGCAACCTGCCCCCCGGTAAGTTGAAGACTACTTTATTAGGTATTCATACGCTACGACTACGGTCTACGGTCTATTCTGGTAGGCCTCCCACGCGCTCCCACCTACATCGTCATATCATCAGGGCCGTAGTGGAGGGGAGGTATCGCAGATTTGACAGCCGATTCTGCCCGATTAAGGCTCGATATTTGGGTAATCCCGGGTAGAATTACCAATGATCGACCCCTAATGCATTCAAACCCCGGCTTATCACAGAACCCTTCAGCCGCATACATGTAAAACTATGTGTATGTGTGTCCATTCTGTAGTCCAGGAACACAAGAGTGGCCCGAGGGATAGGTCCATGTATGCATGTCTGTATTACGGACCATCCATATAGGTTGTATGATATATCACTCAATGCCGCGTCCCAATTCCTAACCAGCTTGTTGGCCCGAGTCAATTCACTCATCAGACATCTCATACAGTTCATGTCGAGATGAGGACATATGCCTCATACAGCTTCAATGTTCAATATCAAACGACGATTCCTAAGTCGGGGAAAGAAAAGAAAAACAAAGGGCTATTTCCCCCTGAACTAGTTCATAAAATAAGTAAATAGGTACATTCGAGTTATAACCAATTTGAGAGATGATGGGGATAACATGAGTTTATTAGAGAGCTTCGTGACAGGGTCACGTAAATATCGAACCGGTGTGCAAGGTGGCCATGGTGTCGGGTACACTCAATGTGTATGAAACCCTAGCATTCCTATACGGTACGACAATACCCATACATCACTTGGTTCTCGATATGGCAATTTACCACCTTGTGGAGGTATATACCTTATCTTTGGCGCTACTGGGTCAAAGGGTTCGCCGGAGAAGCAATATTCAAAGCTGCGGGTAGTGCGTCGTGCTTCCTCCATCTTTGGCTCGCGGTCCTCGGCAGTTCATATATATCTTGTTTAGGTCTTAAAAGCCTCCTTATAGGCAGGAACCAAAGTCAAGACTTCGGTGGCGCTCAACCATATATCGTAGAAGGATCACACCGAGTGATTAAAGGTGTGTAAGGACTAAACAGCTTACGAGAGCAGCTATATAGTTGAACGTATTACTGTAAAACTCGTTCATGCATGATATACCTGTCACTCATCCAATACCCATTTCGGGATGTTCGACGAAATCCTCTCTTGTACTTATGCTACTTGCTTTCTGAGGTCCAACGTGAATGACCGACCTGACCAAATTGGGTAAGACGATAGATCAAATACTGGTAAAAATGAATAAATTCCGATGGGAACTGGCCCTATTCGATGCTATATAGAAATGGGTATCTTCTCACATAATCATCATGTCCTGGAATAATAAGTCTTTCTTCGCTCAATATGAACTTACTTAGCCTTCTCACCAGTGTCCGTCTTAACAGGGTCCTTCACAGTCGGTGGTGTCTCAGCCCCTGATGCCGTTTCCCCGTCAATTGTTGTAGCTTCGTTCTCTGCACGAATGGCCCTGATACTCTTTTTACCCGATAGATCAAATGCAATCGCCCTGAAGGTTCTCGCCAATGTCTGCCGGCCTTCAAAAACGGGGAATAGTCCCACGGCGCCAAGCGAACAGAAAATCCAGATGATACCCACCGTGATCCAGCCTGTGAAGAAGGGCTTCGAGAACACGTAACTGCTACCATACATAGGGAACGGCCACAACACTAGAAACGAGATTGTGAGCCCAACCGTCGTCCACTTAGAAATCTTACTGGCCCGGGCCAGTTTAGCCTGCTCTTCGGCCAACTCGTTCGTCGTTTCCACATGCCCTGCCGCTGTCTGTTCAAGGTCCATACCTGCTGTGGCAGCAAGCTCATGATCATCACCTCGGCGGATAGCCATCATCGACTTCCAGTCGTAGTTGTCCATCCCGAAGATAAGCGTGAAAATTGGAATAAGTACCAGTGGCGAAAGAAGGGCAACAACATTCCCAGCAAGCATGGGGTTATTAGATCCTGTGCATGCGACATCCAAAGCACCACACTCCTTCCGAGCAGTGACGAGCCACGCGATTAGAGCAAACGCAAGACCGAATATGGGCGATAGTGATGCGGCCCATTTATTCTGTCCTTTCCAGATAAGAGTCAAAGTTGCAGGGATAACCGCGGAGGAGATGATGCAGCCCATCATGAGATAAAGGTAGCCCATAGAGATTCCGGCATAATAAAGCCCGACCGAGAATGTGGAGATAAAAAGTGCGTATACTACAACTATAACGTGAGACATGTAGATGAGTCGTCTCCCACTAGCATCTGGCTTGAAATAGGTACGGTAGAGATCGTAAGTGAAAATGGAGGAGACGGCGATCAGTTCGGAAGAAGTGGCTGACGTGACAGCCATGAATATGATGAGGAGGGTGCCGACTGCACCGCCTTTCCCTAGCAAGGCAACGGAGGCATATGGAAGCACCAGACCGGCTGAAACGTCAGCTTCGGACATCCGATTAGGATACGTCGGAAATGCTGGTGTATCCTCTAAGGCTAGAGCAGAAAGGCCCATAGTTGTTGCGGTTAACCATGGAATTGCGAACCAGCTAAGACCGCCGAGGATATACCCGGGGAGCGCGTGGACAGGTGAAGCGGCGATGGCTTTATTGTAGTATCCATTATCCAAAAACACAGTACCAAAATTTCCCACGATGTTGATAACGAAGAAGATTGCGCCTTCTTTTGAGCGCATAGTCAAATAGCTTCCTTGAGCATTTCCTTCGACCGGATGGTTGAAAGCAGCTTCAACTAGGAGATCGTAGACAGCAGAAGGAGACCCGAGTTTATCGGAAGAGGCGAAAGCTGTTAATGAAAATATAATAATAAGAATGAGTAAGATGAAGGTATGTATCCAATCTGTTAGAATTGTCGCTTTCAACCCGCCGACGAGCGTATATGCTATAACACCAACAGGGAGAAGATATATAGCCGCAATAGTGTGCATTCCGGTAAGGGCATTCACTGTAGCTGAGCCGCCAACAACCAACATGAGACTAACGAGGATGTTGGTCACGAGGCCGAAAACCATAAAGACGATATGAGGGATAGTTCCATAACGAGCCTTGATTCTTTATCGATCGTAAGCTTCATGTGTATTAGGACCGTAGTCGTACTGTGAACTCACACTTCTAGGAATGTGTGCGCATTAGGTGCACGCCGCTTTAACTCAATAGCTAGGGTTGCGAAGAGTAGAATCTGGACCGTAGCTCCTGATGCGTACCAGAAAGGACCAGAAACGCCGTATCTATAGCAAACACCCGAGCTTTGTAACAGTGTAGCCGCCCAAGTCCATGAAGATACGACGGCAGATCCGACTAATCCGCTCTTAACGGTGCGACCGGCTGTGGTAAACATTTCGGACGTTTGAAGTTCTGAGTTGTACCGCTTAAGGATGAACGTGACTAGAATCTATATATCACGGTCAGTAACTATACCATTACTAGAGCCCGGGACGAGATCTTCATAGAGACCAAGTCAATGAAGATTCGAAAGGAGTATGTTTTTTTACTAACTTACCATTCCAAGGGCGAACCCGAAGCCCAGACCCAAGACGATGCCATATCCAACGCCCTGATCTAGAGGCGCACCGACCGTTTCGGCTGCCATGTTTCCTTCTGTTAGGGGTAAAAGACCGCGACGTAAAATTGGGCTCGATGGTTTACCGAAGGAGTCAAGGTGTATAATCACTTTATAATTGCAACGCGCCGCAGAGGGCAGTAAAGTATTATATACCTTACCTTTGAATTGATAAGGCCGCGTCCGCGGAACTCTATCCAATGTGTAATACACATTTTCCTTATCAGCGAACTTAGCTCGGCGCTCGAGGCTCTCTCCATGTACGCCTCAGATTGGCGTCCTGTACGTGACGGGACAACCCCCGCATACAGGGTTTCGCCTAGAACAGCCGATATAAAGGAGAGATACAGGTAGCTAATGTCTCACCGGAATGTGTCGTTGTTGATAAACGAGCCTATCACATTCCAGGCCAGACAGCTGGTAGTGGTCGTATCTACCGAAGAGGGATACATTGCAGCTCTTGTAACGATAGATTTTTTTCCCCACTTGGGCATAATTGAAGGTTCATGATTTATGTATACTCTCGTATTACTTGAGATCCTAGTAGATATAGATGTTCCATAAGCTTAATGTAATTCGCTTGGGAAAGTTGCCTGTGACTTACATGGTAACAACATTTGGCATGTCTCGCGGTCTGCCTGAGTATAAAGGTACCTTATTGCAAATATGGTACAAGCTGTAAGCAGTGCAGCTCATAACAGCACGTACCCTATCCAAGAAGCCATGTCCGGGACTTGATAAGCACTGCAAATAGAATTACAATGTCAGATCCAGGACAAAGCAAAACCAGGGTTGGGATCAAACGAGGTTGCAAATCCGTGACCCCCATGAAAGTGTAAGCGGGAACTTATCAGCATCCATTGGCCAATCGTAGAGTTCAAACAGATTAAACAACTGATAAGACAGCCGTGGAACCTTGAATGACATGCCTGCGCCTTAGCCGTAAACCATATCGAATTTAGATCCACCGACGTAGAAATAATTATGAAGTTGCCTTATGTAAAACGACATTGGCACAGATATGAAGTAATAAATTGTCCGATTGGTCTATTTCAAAGCTACTCGTTAAAAGCCGGGGAGGACAAAGTACCTACAATCGTGACCTTATCGTAAGCTTATCGATGAAGTTACGTCATGAATTCAAGTTGATTGAATACCTATACATTTCATACTTGGAATGACCTCTTAGTAGGAGGATGCTGTAGGTTTTTGATATAAATCAATTAGTATGATGAGAGGTCATTCAGTTAGGTACCTACCTAGGTAGCTACTGAGTTTTGGTTTGAGAAGATAGGGACGAAAATGTTAAAGTGATGGCTCCAAATGGTGGTTCGTGTAGTAACAAAACGATTATAGAGCACACTACGATACAATTTGTCATTGGTCGCGTGGTGTAGTTGGTTATCACGTCAGTCTAACACACTGAAGGTCTCCAGTTCGAACCTGGACGCGATCATTTTTTTAATCATTGTCAACCTTTTTCTTTCCCAAACCGCATATACCTATATTCCCGTTCCTTTTTTTATCTCATGAATCTGATCTAGGTACCTACATCCCCAGTTATATGATGTTCAGCTTCCCATAGGTGGGATACTTAAACAAGTGCAAGAGCCTCGAGAAACTTGAAGTTATCCGCCAGGAGCATTAGAATGCAACGAAATTTCAATTGTATTTCATAAGCAAATTTATCGCAGGCTATGTGTAAAGATAAAATGAAGACTGCCTGGATAACCAGATTACCCACGGAGGGTAATGTGAGCTACCTAGTAGGCACCCCTATGAAAGACACCACATGTCAACAAATAGGACGTAACAGCATTAGGAACAACTTCGTTATTCCGCGAGGGGATCAAGCTAGGGAAGCCTGTAGCTGCTACCTACACATACTTAAAGTATCCTCTGTTCTAGAGGTCTCGTGTAGGATTTTACACCACGATGTTCGTTGAGATACATAGGAAATACTACATATGCAAATGTGATTTGTGCTAAGCGTTCCTATGGTTTTCTAAAGTACATAACAGCAGAACGTATCCCAGCGCTTTCTCGTGGGTAATTAACGATGTTTATGCCTATGCCAACCAAGCCAAGGAGGCCTCCTACTGACCGTCTTAGTGTACTCAGTATCAACCCTCCAAATATCATAGCTAACTAGATATTTTCAGGATGGCAAGCGAGCCACGTCCTTCCAACGGAATGTACGGTATTTATTTTCACCGGGCAAGCGGACTTTCCAATAGAAGATTTTGTCTTTAAGGTCATACGCCATCTTAGCTTTAACGCGAAGGAAGACATCGCCTTCGACATCTGAGACTTTCAGATCGTTCTACAAAATAATTAGTCATCAGCTCGCTGTCTCCTCGATAGACACTCATCTCGTGTACCGTAGAATAGTCAGTACTAGAAGATCCTTCCGAAGGATCTGGCACCACCATAGCTCCTAGATATCGTTAAGGAACTTTGGCTTAAATGCTGTAGACTTATTTGTGGAATCCTGCTCAATTGCTCCAAGGAATGAAACGCGAATATTTATCATACAGTATTAGAAGGATGCTTCGGAGATATGGGTTATTTGGGTTGTTTAAGTAACGATCAATTTCTAAACTTGTTGAATGAGATCGTGGATGTGGATGACTACTTCCCAATGGATTACATAGGTACATAGAAGAGACGCCCCGGTGGGGAGGTATGGTTCTTATACTGAATAGAGGATCTCATATCGACACTGATTCCTACATGTTGCGGTCTCGAACGCAATCAATTTGTTAGTTTTTGGATCCAAATACTTTGAGTTTGCTGCATGACCGGAAATCAATTCAATGAGATCTTACACACGATTGGCGGCAGCTTGACTAAGGTAGTCCCTATAAGATTTTTTCAATGGTACCAAATTGCATTTTGGTATGTGTCAATGCCACTGCTACCCAAGGTCCTCACATTATGACATGCCATAGCCCCTTTGTAGCGGTACCGTTACAATCTGATTGACTATGAATGATTTATCCATAACATAGATGCGTATCATGTAGTATATCAAAGAAAATAAATGCACAGGGGCCTTTCTAGTGTATCCTAAGGATCCAAATTGCCTAGGTATGTAGGTATGTTATGACTTCTTGTTCTGGAGCGTTTGGCTCATGAATCCTGTAAGTATTGCTAGATACCTAGGTATATATCTATTAGTCAGACTATCACAAATCAGACTTGTCAAATAAACTTAATACTAACCCTGCAGAGTATGCAATCAGCTCCTGTCTTTTTGGTCGCGTTACGTAGTTGAGACAATAAGTAAAGGTGCCCGTAGACCCAAATTGGATGAGCATGATCAATACTAGTGTAGGAGTAGTGATGTCTCTCTGGCATAGAAGATATAAAGGATAAATGGGCCATATGAGAATCAAAATAATGGCCAAGGCCAGGATAACTTCTATAGTCGCACTTGTCTTTTCTGGGCTGAGGACCGTCATGCCTCTATTCTGGCGGGTTTTCTCCTAAAAAGTGTTATAGAAATTTTGCAAGATTATTTTACCTGGGCCTTCAAACATACTGCATCTACGAAGATTTTCTATGTCAGAAAGATGTTAGCTCCGAATTCAAACGATTCTTTGACATTCCTTCATGACTTTAGTCTAAGACGGAGAGGCATTTACCTTGACTAGCTTATGAGGCTTCCTGTATAGTAATTTTGCAATGAACTTATCTACCCGTGTTGTTTCTTCTCGCGATTTTAACGATACAAGGTCTTCCTTGTAGAGGTAATACTCTTCTTCCTCGTTGGTGACTGGGATGTATTTCCTGCAAAATCGGATTAAGTTCTCAATGTTCGTCTCGGAAGGCTCTCTTTGTGGAAAAGAGGCATAATCCATCATTGTTCCTGGGTTGATTCTAGTTAGGCTTGGGCTGGTATACGCATAATTCTTATTGAGGCTTACTATATCTTTTTAGTGTCTCCTCAATCCTCTTTAACAAGTCAATCTGCTGTATAGAGCGTATATTATCGGTTCGCTCAGCCGGAGCATTATTGTTGCGGTCTTCTCTATCACGTTGATTAAGATCCCTTTCGTACGCTTGTAGCCTGTCTTGGAGGTCCAACAGAACCCTCGCGTGCAGGTAGCTGAATCGGCGGACGATCAAGTACTCCTTATCCAGAGTAGCCAATGCGGCAAGTCGCGGATAACCTCGTGGGTATGCCTTAACTAAAGAAGTATTTATTTAGCAAGCGTATCTATGGTATATAAAGATTATTACTATTATTGACTCACTGTTTGTGGTGATATATTGCGGTATGTCGCACTGGGAATCCTCGGTGCTGCCGTTGACTAGGCCCCCGAGGCTTTGTTTCAGCGCGGTATAAACTCTATCCCTTATCCTAGAAAATGTGGTAACGCCATTGCCCGCACCTTGTACCTGACATTAGATCTTTTCGGATACCTCTAAGTAGGCAATTGATTCATTACTTGGACAGGTGATTATGGAGGCTTGGGAGGGGCCGGAATGGTGTAGGTAAGCCAAACGATATCACTCAAAACAGAGCACTCTTAGAATTCTGCTATGTGTGGCTACTATTGTTAAACGGCTTCTTGAAGGACTTACTCTGATTTGAATCGGCGACATCGTGAGGGCTAGACTGGCTTTCAAGGTGGGAAAGATTGTCCATAGTTCCCCGAGAAAAGATACTAAGCCCAGTAGGGGGGAGATTACCGGTCTCATATTCGTCCGTGTATTCCTTCCTACTAATGTAGACGACTAAGGGCAATTTATATTCAGCTGGGGTCCGGCTAATAGTTAGATAGGCACTTCATGCCCTTATAACTCGGGCGAGAACTCGAGAACTACTCGAAACACAAAAGCTGCAACCGCCCTGCCTGTAGCGAACTTCCCGTCACTTATGCCGGATACCGACCGCCTGTCATACAGAACCCTTAGCGTATGCCAAGGTACCATAGTCTCATATCTCGAGGTTATGAACTACACGGATCGCCTTAGGAGCCATTGCTACCTACCTAGGTAGGTACTTTAAAGTGCAGATAGGAATTATATCACTTCACTGTATAAGCTACTTGTCCCTTTGAAGGAGCCAGGAACATATAAAATGTGATAGCAGGGTAAAGCTTGCGGTCTTTAAATTGATAACCCTAGGATGTAGGAACTTGCCCGAATCTGTACTGAGCCCACCCCATACTACCTTCGTGCAAGGTCCACGTTCTCTTGCCCTCATCATCACCAGCTGCGCCAGCTGTTACATAGACTGGCATGAGATGATCAAAGCGCTGAGAGTAATTAGCCAGGACCTTTCATTATATCACATAGTATTTATTCAACTTACTGGGTGTGCTTGTCTGGCATCAGGTCGCTTAGCAACTTCTTGCATACGAGCCCGCCGTTCGCTTGGCGGAGCCTCGACAGCTTCCTTCAAGGCCTCGTCAAACGATACTGTGTATGGTAGAGGTCTCGGATCGCCCCGGGTTGAATATAAGTCCCTAAGGTTATGTACAGACATCCCTGCACCAATGATGACGATGTTCTCATCACGTAGAGAGGCAACGGCTTGTCCGAGTTGATAATGCCTGTCCACGTCTTGGCTCGCATACAAGCTCACCTGTACTAAGGGGACATTAAGAGGGTTTTCTTCGGGATGGAAAGCTTTATAAAGTCAGTATGGGCAGGCAAGCATGGATGAGAAATAGAGACAGACCAACATGGAATCCCGACCACACTCCATGGTCAAGACCCCTAGTTACTCCTTTTGCCTTGATACCAGCATTCGTTAGAAGACCGATGACCTTGGAGGCCAGTTCGGGACTTCCTGTATTAGGATATTTTGCCTTGTAGAACTCAGGGGGGAAACCATAGAAGCTACCCAGGCTTATCAGCATTGGCTCCCAGGAAGGATTCCATTAGATGCAAACGCACTCATAAATCAAATCCGTGTGCTCAGCAGTATTAACCTCGATGACATTTGGTTCGGCTTCCCAGTGACCCGAAAAGACGACGACAGCTTTGGGCTTTACTTTTTCGGTTATCTCCCTTCCTATGTTCTGAAGGACGGGATAGACGGGATGATCCGTTCTGTATTGTACATCTGGCTATGATTCTGGGTTAGGCTAACTAACGAATTAAACCAAGTTCAATATATAGGAACTTACCCCGCCGTGACTGAAGAAATAAACTGGGGTTTTCTTAGTTGACATTGCTGAAGAGTGTGAGTTTGCTGATGTTTGATACTGAGCGATGATGGAGGAAATTGGGTTCAAGATGGAAAGGGGTAACACGGCGCGGGATAGTGATGATGAAAATAAGAAAGCCACGATTACGACAAGAAGGGATATAATCAGAATTGTCTTAGTAATTAATCTAGGGGAATTCATTTTTATGGAAAGGTAACGACTCTATAGAAGAGAAACTAGAGGTAGGTGAAGCCATTTGTACCTGGTGTAATTCGTCCGTTTGCCGGGGTACACCGAAATTCCTGGTGTAAGTCAATTAGCAAAACCACTAAGGAGGCTGTATTGTCCGATTCTTCAGCAATTACCAAGTATCAGTCAGCATACCGCCTAGCGTTAACTTTCAGCCGCTATGGTGCCAGGTCTGTTAGGTACCTACTGTACCAGGTACGTACATATAATGCACTATAGTGGGCTATTGCATTAGCTTAGGGCGTTATAGAGAGTACCTACTAATGTAATTGTCCGCATCCTTAATCGTTTCGTTACGGGTAGGATTGCGGGTAGGAGGAATGCCCATTAACTACTGCAGCCAATCAAGATGTTACAAACATAACATGCACCTAACACACAAAGTTCTACTAACTAACCCCACCAAGTCAAAGTCTTGTGTGACAGGAAAAGAATAGAAACTACTACCAGAATCAACTATCACAATCACGTACGTCAACCGATTCTACACTAAGTTTCCTTACCTCGGTCTCAATCCCTACCTACCTCTTAGCTCGCTTTCCATCTAGTTAACCAGCCTTAACCTAAAGTACCCAACTACCTAACCTATTAGTGGATGCTCGTCTTTTCTATCGTGAATGATATTATCATCTTTTCGTTTATAGTGCTGTTGTTTCTATTAACGACCACATTCGCTTCAACGAATTCTAATCCCGCCATGGCGATGCGACGAGCTCCACCGCTACTGTTCCCGGCTGCCGCCAAGCACACAGCTACCGTCATCTTCATCCACGGATTGGGCGATACCGGGTACGGATGGGCGTCGGCAGTAGAGAACTGGAGACGGCGTCAGAGATTGGATGAGATCAAATTCATCCTGCCCCATGCCCCGCGTATCTCGGTTACGGCTGTAAGTTACTTTCACTACGGGTTGAGATGATCTCAAGTCGATGGGACTTACCATAATTGGACAGGCGGGCGGAATGCCTATGCCTGGATGGTACGATATCGTAAGTAACTTCCTTTCTTCTCTTCTCCTTTTCTCCTTACCCGGTCGTGATCGTCGTCGTCGTTGTTGTTGTAGTCCGTGTCTAACGACCATATTCAAGTTTGCGTTGAGCGGCAAAATAGACGATATCAAAAGACATCAAGATGAGAGTGGTATCCTACAGAGCAGAGAATACTTCAACGGGTTGATCCAAGCTGAGATAGACTCGGGGATACCCCCTAACCGCATCGTAATCGGTGGCTTCTCACAAGGCGCGGCCATGTCTCTTATTACCGGTTTGACAGCCAAGGTCAAGTTCGCCGGTATTGTCGCCCTTTCGGGCTACTTACCTTTAGATGCGAAGATTGATGATCTTCTCAAGGAGAATGACCACAACCGCCAAACGCCAATTCTAATGTGCCACGGCGACGAAGATCAGGTTGTGCCGACAAACTTGGGTAAAATGTCTTACGAATCACTAAAGAACCGTGGCTTCGACGTTACGATGAAAATATATCCGTGAGCGACTACTTTTTCTTTCTTATGGATGAATCACTCCAGGTTAGGACAGTGAGCTAATGTAAAAATAGGGGCATGCCTCACTCAGCCTGTGTAGAGGAGCTGGATGAGGTCGAGTCTTTCCTGAGGACTCGCCTTCCACCTCAAGACGACAAGAAGACAGAACTATAAAATTAACGACGTTATGAAGTGGATATTCAACGAAATAGAGTGCCTATTAGAACAAGTGAGACTATTTGTTATTGCACTATTCCTGCGAGATGCTTCGTATGGCATTGACATATAGATGGTGTTCGTTGCGGATTGGACGAAGACGACGCTTTTTCAGTACAAATCGGAATAGTTCAAAGTCTAGTTATCCTATAATGGCAAATATGATTGGACGTTGATTTTTTGCTACTACTTCGAAGCCAATCTACATAAGTAGAGATGTGCGTTAAGTACGTGTAGTCAGCAGGTTCATGGATGGATGGATGGATGGTGTCTCACATTTCTAAGTTCATCTGACACGCCGAATACTGTTAGGCTTCTTAGTCAATTTTATAAGCTTTATAATATTTCCATATGCATGTTCCCTTGGGCTAGATAAACCCGAGTAGAATTGAGACTTTTCATAAATACTGGTAGTTACTTTATATAATGATAAGTAAGATATCAGATAACTACATAGAGATATTTGCAACCTTTTACAGGGAGTATTAATGGAGGGGAATGGTTGCGTTATCTTATCAAGGTATGTATTGCACCTCATATAAGGTAGGTACACATACCAGGTGTTGGAGGTGTTGGAGATGGTGGAGTCTGATCAGAAGATAGCGGCATAACGGCGTAAGCTTAAACTGGGTTGGCAGGCTGTTACTGGGTTGCTTTTTGGGGGGAAAGCGAAGCAAAGATACCTTACCATACCTCCATACCTCCATACCTTACCTAACCCAAGCCTTTTTTTTTATTTAACAACTTATATTCCGAAACAAGATCCATTCTTCCATCGGGTATTTTAACTTTTTATCTCTAGATTATTCTATGAATCTATGCGTCTTGTAACATCCACGTCCTCAACCATTCTCCTGCCCTTTTTTTTCTTCTTAATTCTTTATCAGTTTATAGGTAGTTACCTAAATTACATACTTCCATGTTACCTCTTCTAATGTAGCTGCACCAGCTGTTGGATTATGTCGTCTCTTCCGCTATTAGCCCGATAAATTAATCATTCGGTATTATCAGCTTATTGCTGCTACTCTAGTTCCGAATCCACACCAACCGTTGCTACGCTATCGGATCGTCTGGGTCCCTCCCCGGGATTACTATCTACGAGACAAGCTCCGACATCCTGACACGGGCAAAAGTAAACAAGCCCCGCCAACCAAAACCATCATACCGATATTAAAGAGCGGAAGAGTTCATTAGGGGAAGACAACAATGCCGTCAACAGCACGGGCACCAGCATCTGGTAGGCCACCGTCGCCATCTCCTTCTCAAGTTCCTCTTCCCGCGTCGCCAACATACTCGTATGCCTCCACAGCCAATCCGCTTTCTCAATATAACCTACCACTCCCGCCTCCTCCTCGACCAACCCACGCCGTCCTCTCCAAAGCCGATCTCGAACAATCCCAGCTAGCATACTCGGATTTGTTAGCTACAGCGAAATCGTACCGAATCGCCCTCGCGTCCCTTTCCACCGCCGCCTCCGCATTCGGTTCCGCTCTCGAGGCCTGCGCAAGGTTGAAAGAAGCACGAGCCGAAACCCTCGGCCCCCCTACCGGTACTAGCCTAACAAACAGCTTTACTACAAAGGGATCATGCACCGCGGAACTACTCCTGAGCGCAAGTGGTGTGCACCACTTAATCGCAAACCATCAGCAGATCTTAAGCGAGACGGTGTATAAGTCGTTCGAGGTACCACTGCTGCACGAGTTGGACCAGTGGCGCCGTAATATCGAGGATGAGGACGAGACGTACAAGCGTGAAGTCGCAGCGCGCAGCCGCGAGATCCGCCGCCTCGAGAAGGAAGGGCTGAAACTGCACCGCCAGAGTCGCCGACGGGACGTGGCCAAGTTCCGCGAACATCTTGTCACTCTAACTAGCAAGCTCGACGGCCTGACCGGATTGCACGCAGACCACGCCCGTACCCTACTACGCGACTCCCAGGAGGCTTCGGCTAAGATTCTCGACGCGAGCTGTTCGCTCGTACGCGCCGAAGTTGACATCTTCGAAGGCTTGGCACGGAAGGGGTGGACGGGTGGCGGACTCGACGACTTACTAGAGAAGGGCCAGGACTTATTTGCGAGCGATGAGGATGGGCTACCAGGAGCTGCGGTTACAACGGTAGCCGGAGTCACGATGGTAGCAGCTAATAGTGCCGTTGGAGAAGGCGGGGCGAAGCTGTTTAGTATACTTCCGCCCAAGAGTATCCTAGCAAACGACGCGGCCTCGGCTTCTGTCTCGGATTCCGTACTAACTTCACGGGCGGGCGGTGGGCGTGCCGACAGCTTATTAGTTGATCCGGAAGAAGACCAATTTCAAAGCTTAACGGGAGCCGTGGGGCAACCTCAGGACCGTGAGAGAAATGGGGAAGACACGGAAAGCATATTCTCCGAGTCAAATATGAGCCGAGGTTTGAGGCCGTTCAGTCCGCAGCCTATTCGCCGGCGAACTACGGACGTGGTCATGGATCCGGAGGAACTATTATTAGGTGGCGGCGAGGAAGAGGTCAACAACGACATTGGATCGGATGTGGATGTAGATGACGATGACGGGTATGACGCAGCAACAGTTAGGGGCGCTAGTAATTCCCCTGGTCGGACGCTGGAAATGGAACTGGGAGAGGCAGAGCTGGGTCTACAAGACGACGACGAGGATGAGCTGGACGGAGATCCCGAGTTCCAAGAGGGAGACGACGGGGCACCGCAGAGACAAACCAGCAGTAGCAGTGAGCCGGTCTCACTGCCATCCCCACCGCCAACGGGCAAGGACGAGGTGGATGATAGATAAAGACAGTTTGCTTCATTATGGTAACATAGCACATAGCACATAACACATAACACACATGTGTGTATGCACTTATTCCTCCTACTCGCATAGAGAAGAGGGGGGACGCTACACAAGGATGAGAAAGAAGGCGGAAAGGTTACCTATAGGATAGGGTAGGACGGTTCTAACGGCGGTTACGGGGCAGCGAAATATTCATTTCAGTGTATTAAATTTCCCACGGCAGACCAATACATCAATGAGGCATATCTTCGAAATTAGAATGCTATGTATTTCTAGCCCTGCATTCTTTTGCTTCCTGGCTGTTGCATGGACGTGTGTATACAGCGCGCAGCCTCACCGTTGCTGGTAACATGCAACACATGTACATAACCTACACCTGTTCCACAGTGGTACACGTATAACATTACACTTAGACAACAGTCATAACGAAAGGGGAATAAGCAAACAAGCACATTAATACGACTTGGAGTCCATTATTTCTCCTAGTTGGTGTCGAGTGACCTAATTCATCGTACAACAAAGAAGCAAACTCCCCTTGCTAACAACTAATGCGCAAATATGCCGCTAACCCAGGTCCATGACCCCTATTTTTTTCCCCACGTGCAGCTCGTCTATAGTAATGTAATGATAACGAGATTAAGCCTAGCAAAGTCTCCTATACTTTACTATCTGCCTTTAGGCATTTTTTTCTTATCGTAGGGCGTCTTCCGTACACTTATGTACTCCTCAACTCCGTAAGGGGGTGACGCATTACCAAAAATCCGCTCTATCCCTTACGATTTCCTCCTTATTTCATGACGGTACGGAAGTGTAAAACTCCAAATTATTGCTGATATTTGGAACCTGTATAAGGGCCCCCTTAGTCTTCCTTGTCGCCACTAACGAGCTCGCGACCGAAGAGGCCAAACCAGAGATCCAGGTAAAACATTAGCTGCCAGTATAGACTAGCCTTGTTGAAATCAAATTCTCCGAGTTCGTTACGGGGCACTTCGTTCCCAATCATCGAGCCGCCGAACCATCCTATCAACGGGATGTAAATTAGCAGCTTCTGCTGCCACGTCAGTTGGGGGGCTAAGGCTTGATCGGCCGGCAGGATTCTAGCCCGCTTGGCCTCTGGAATGCGCCTGCAATACGTGTTGTCTACCGGTTCTACGTTCGGTGCTAAGTCTGGGGCCACGCCCGTCACCGTTGCTGTTGACGCCGTAGCAGTATCCATGGTCTGAGTTGAGCCTTGCGATCCCGGAGGAGAATCGTGTAGGCTGGCAACCCGCTCGACTGTCTGTGCCGAAAGAGTCCTGGGGAATGTTGCGCCTTTATCCAAACGGGGCTGTGATGGTCTTTTCGGCACGCTTCGGAAGGTGTTGGACCTGAACGGGTCGATCATACCAGTATCGCCCACCACATCAAGCACTGCAGCGTCTTCCTTAGGAGGTAGGCCACGATATGGTTCGGCGTAGACAAGATGACCTAATATCTTCTGTGGAGAAGCGTACATCGCTGCTTCTGCTGCTTCTGACGATTCAAACGTGATCTTCACCCAGTGTTCGCCGTTGGCCACTCTACTAACCTTGGCCCGCTCAGCAGCTGATAAGGGTTGTCGCCTTGTAAGCGCAGGATCTCGCAGGTCTGATTTGTATCGTCGCGCTTCGGCGGGAGGTTCTCTAGGGTAATCTTCGCATATCCTCCCTGCCAGTTGTTCGTAATGGTTGATGGCCGCATACTGTTGCGACGGCGATGAGTAACCTCTCAGAATGACCTCGACTGGTTCTTTGCGATAGGTCGAAGCTTGGGTGGCAGAAGCAGGATCTTCTTGCGACTGCGCAGTGGTCTGTCCCAAATAACTAGGCTTTCGTTGTGTAGCGGCGGTAGTTGTTGTTGCTGTTGTCGTCGCGTTGGAGGCTTGCTGTCGGCTTGTTATGTAATTGGAAAAGATTCTATCGGCACTTTGCATAGTAGCATCTTCACGTTTTGGCGGAGCGCTCCCTGTTCTGGAGCGGGATCTCCTTGTTGATTTGCCGAAGGAGCCCGATTCTGTTATCTCTCGCGCACGCGTACGCGGAAGGGGTCGTTGTCTTTCGCCTCTGTCATCAGACATAGTGGTAAGCAGACTTGATTTGATTTGATTTGATTTGATTTGATTTGATTTGAAGTAACACTTTTCTTTCTAAAGGAGAAAGGGTTAGGTTACGTACTCGGGGAAATACATAGCGTATGGTCGCTGAATTCCATCGTCTCCGGTATAGAGTTCCTCGTCCGGGACGTTATGCAGAATCAAGGGTCTCATTGTCCTCACCCTTTATTCGATGGGTAGAAATTCAGGGAATGAGATACAATGTTTAGGACACCCAAAGCGGATAAGCAAACACGGATACCTAATTAGGGATGGATGATTCGGATTCCAGAGGCGCAAACTGGTGGGTAGTTGAGAGAAATGAGTTGAAATGATTGGAGGGAGATCTAATTAAATTTGGATGGTGCTGGTAATGCTGAGATTTTGCTAGGTTTTTAGGTACTGAAATGCAAGAAATGTAACCAAGAAGGAGAGAAAAAAAATATTGTAGCTGCAACGCGCTTCTAGTGTGTAAATTGTATATACGTACTATGGATGCGTGGTGTATTTTGGAAAGTGCCATATGTACCCACCCAGCAACGGAGTACAATACAGAATACCTACCCATACGGTACGGTATCTTATTACGTAGAACTTTAAATTACTATCAAGCCTAAACTAATTAAGAGTGCTAAACTCCCTAAGAGGGCTAGTGCACATCATTAAGAATACATAGCTAGGTATTTAATTAATTCCACTTTTTTTTGTGTCCCAGTTGCATGTGGCTGACAAGCAGAAACGACCTTGCAAATTGAATTGATAGGCCGACGTCACCGAATTCTCGGAAGCTATCGCAGTTGCAGCTTCTAATATCAAGTTAAAACCATCCCGGAACGGTAAATTTAACTACAAGACCAGTTTCAGACTCGACTTCCTCTATTTCAATCTTGCAACTGTTAGTCAAGTTTTACATCAGATCTCAAAATCCATAACTACCTAGTCACAATGTTCCGCTTTGTGAGTTTCAAGTTCTCCACTACCTACTGAAGACTGAAGTGGTTAATGAATCATGCAACAAGTAACGGATGCTAATGCGCGAGATAGCACAAAACTCTTGATATTGTTACCCTCTTCCACAAGGCAGGCTCACCAGCTTCTACGAGGGCAGCAACTCTCCTAAAGCAGATTTCAGCCAATGCCACTGAAACAGCAACCGAAGATCAAGCTAGTGATCACTCTCACCAGACGCACCCCAAGCGCGCGCGTCAAGAGTTCGAATTGAACATAACTGAGGACCCTCCCACTCCCGATCAACTCAAGACTATTCTAGAATACGTCGGGAAGAACAGGATCAGCTCTGTCGTACAAGGCGCATCGACGGAGAATGAGGCTCTGAAGAAGTTCAGAGAGAATCAGGAGAATTTCAAACGGCCAGTAGTACGTCTCATTTTCTTTACTCCCAGCCACACCCCTCCCCTATCTTTCTTAGCTACTTGCTAACTCTGGATAGGTTGTCGATTGGAACAATGGAAAGGCGGTTGCTAGCGATCAAGAGTCGGAGATACTCAAGATGTTAGAGCAAGAAAGCAGCAAGGAGTAATGCCCAAGCATTGTATCTAAACTACATGGCCAAGCTCTATGAACCATTCGCCCAGCTTGGTGAATATTCAACCCTGGTTCCGGTCTGTGATAATTTGGTAGATTGTTAGCTAGTTAGTAAAGTGGCGTCTGGTTCGGATCTGCATAAACAAACTCTACTCTAATGGTTCATATACCTATCCTTTTTCACCATGACATACTTCTTGATCTGTAGAACACTATGGCTTAACTATTCACTTATACACCCACATGTTCCAAGTGAAGAATTAAGTAGGGGAAAGGCCGTATCTTGGTCTTAGCCCTAACAGTCATTTCTCCTGCTTCGTGATGGATCTATAGAATATTCATGAGTAGTAGATACTTAACCCCATAGCAATAGGAGATATATCCCAGTATTAGTTGTCATCCAGAATTCCTAAATATTGGAGCAAGATAGTTAGCTCTATTAGCTACCTAGGTAGGTACTCTATCTACTCAGTCTGTAAAGGGGTTTACCTCTAAATTCTAATCGTAGAACTACACTGCTTAGACCACCAATTAAAGCTACAATTACAGTCTACAAACAAAAACCCAGCACTTGCTTGCCTTGGTACCTACCGCCTAAGGCATCTAAGCACAGAGTAGGGCAGTACGTTCATGCCAAATTTCGAAAATAAAATAAAAATTCTTTAGCGTCCGTGCACACAAAGCGGTGTTGCTATGGTCTCGTACGGCAGTTGCTAAATCATCGACTCCCCGCGATCACCACTGTTACCGCCGGTTTGTACCTTCTGCTTGCAGCTGCCATAGTGAAGTACGTTACTAGATCTTTAGGCCGAGAACATTTGTTTGTTGATTCAGTTCTACAAAGAAGCAACTGCCTAATAACGCGTCTACCTATTTCGCGTTAAATATTCTTTCCTCAACAATTATTTACCTACCTACACATGTCCCTACAAGGTTCTCCTTCTACCTACCTTCCGTCTACTTTGCTTCCCTTTAAACACTCGCCATTCTACTTAAACCCTACCATTTCCCACGAAGAATGGCGTTTAATCAATATCCTTCTTCACACTTATTCACACTTCTTCACAACTCCACTTCAACCTCAACTCCTTTGAATACAAGTTGAGATTTAATTCATTCTCTTCTAGAAGGTCTTCCTGACGCGAAAAGGAATCAGACCAGTTCCGCCTCTATCTATTCGTCATCCCACTATTCTCATCCTTCATGTCTCACAAACAAAAATGCCAACATATGATTCCTGGGACATTTCAACAACCCTCCTATTCTTATGCCTCGTTAAACACTCACATTTATTCATCTCCCCTTCTTATCATAATTCACTCAAAGCACAGTTGGTGGTTGTCTTTCTATGATTGCAGCTTAGTTCCTAAACTCATCAAGGATCTGAGCTCATGTTCTCGAAATTACTTTCTATCTATCTATAACTGGGTTTGTCAATCTTGACTGGTAAGTAACCACTTTCTTCCGAAATATTACAATAGTCCTACGGATGGCTATGATACCTCCATAATCTCCATGGTGGGTTATCAATATCAGCCTGAACTTGCACACTATTGTACCCTCTTAATATATAGGCGGTTGTGTCACCCTTCCTCTTATACTGTTATCTTTTACTCTCGCCTTTTCTTCCATGGTTGCGCTAACACGTATTTAAAGTGGCAACTCTAGATATACCAACTGATAGCTTTGACCAAGGCATGGCTTGAGAAGCAAGCGCCGCTACAAAATGGCTGCCTTTTTAGTCTTCAGCCATTGTTAACCCTAAATCGACTCGCGCTCCATTGGTCTAAGCCAAATTCTGTCCGGGCATATGGCATCATGTCAACAAACCCTAGATTCACAGACATCAATACTGATGTGGTCATCTGGGGATTGGTGTACTAGGATCGGTACAAGATGCGTGAAACGGCGAGAAACACGTAAAAGAAGCCGACTAAAAGAAGCAAAGAAGAAACAAACAGTAACATCCCCCCTATTCGTATTATTCTAGAGGGTTACCACACAAATACACCTAAGGACATTCATTCATCCCAGTTAAGATTGCATGTGCCAAATTACAGGCTTACTACTGCCAACAATGCAACGGGTCCAGAGGTCAACCATGTATAACAAGATATAGCGCCACCGACAAAGCCTCATGGGGAATTTGCCTACCAATGAGACTAGGCTGAGATTGCTCGTTTACTCGGACCAACCCCACCGCCATTACTATTGTTAGCTGGCAACTGATAACGGGCCAACAGGAACACCAGGCGCCAGCTAATCAGTGCATGGCCGGGTCTGGGACATTGTGGCATCTATTCTCACCTATAATATATTCCGTAAATGCGCCAAAGAAGAACACCAGGTATAATGATATCAGGTATCGGAAAGAAATGCTACGAGGAAACGAAAACTCTACATTGAAACGACACAAGCAATCTTATAATCACATTAACAGGAACTGAGACCAAAGAAGCATGGGTAATGACAACTCATTTTATTACTACTACTTAAGGAGAAGCTACATTACAAGAGACATCTGCCCTTTCTACTATGCTCTATTTCATATTATGAGGGCAGAATGGGAATTTTGTGAAGCAGTACAAGTCCTGTTCTGATCTGATAGTACCAGTGATTCCAAGCTTGACGGGCCGTCTATTCTCTTCTAAGTATAAAGGCTACGGTTGTTGCTGCCCTACCAATGACAGCCCTACCATTGGCAAAGTTAAAGACTATCAGCCATCTCCAAAGCCTGTGGAATCAACACTGTCACTGCTGAAACTAGAGAAACCAAGCGTCATCAATATCACAGAACAGTGAGCCTAAACCAGATATCGTGAACAATCTTATCCTGTTAAGAGGTGTGTGGGGACCCCTATTCAGCCCACGAGAGGAAGAGCACAAGCGAGAATGGGGGTGTATTATCGTAAACCTTCATCACACAGCACTCTCCAAACAGGTGGCTCATAGGTCGCTACTTAATCAAGATCGAACCGGTTGAAGATGGTGTGCAACCAGTGGTCCGGACAACTCAAAAGAATATATTTTCTAGCCACAACGAATAGGCCCCTTGCCGTCAGACTGATTTAATGCCACAGACTGGACTTGCTCGCAGAAGCCGACTTACAAGGCTTCAAACGCAACGTAGACTATCACGTCAATCAAGAAAATCCCTTCGGCCAAGACGGTCCGTGCCAGGAACGTCCTCCTACAGAGAATCTCTTCTGACTCACCCGTCCAGGGCCAAGCTCTAGGGAAAAATTATTGAGTGGAAAAATACATTGATCCTTTTACCTACCTATTACAACAACCCTTAGGGTGCATATTTTATATATCTGAGTCCTGGGAGACCGCCGTCATGTTGCTTTGATACCTGAGTGCCTCAACGAAGAACCCCAACTCGCTGGGTCATCAATATTGATATTAAGGGGGCATTGACCGCACTAGGTTCAAATTGGCCGCCTGTGTCCCCGTCCCAGTTTCAAGCTCCTAATTCTAGAATCTGGGAAGTATTAAGTGGGCAGACGAGTCTTTACAGCCTTTTATCACACTTAACATATATTCGAATTGACTAGCTACAGCCGGGTTGGGAAATACATAGCACGCCCTAGTTCTCCTTTGGAATGTCATGTTTGGAGACAGAAAAGAGGATTATTGATTATATCTATTTCTGGCGAAGTGGTGGGACGGATGACGAGGTCTACACGATGAAAGTACGGTTCAGTAGATAGAAAACCAGCCTTTTTAGATAGGTATATCATGTTCTTTGTCACGATATCGAGAATATTTGTGAAATTACAGACACTCCCCAGTTAAGATATGTCAAGTTGCTTTTACCTAGGTATGTTCATATTATGATTCGTCATTAGAAGTGATCACAAGTTTAAACAATGGACTATACCCGCGATATTTCTAATTTCGAGCCGGGTTCTTGTTTCCATTATGTAAATATAGCAGCACGATCAACTTAGGTAGTTTTTATTCACAACTCCAACTAGAAAAGGTATCTATGCAGTCTCGCTCTTGACTAATTGTGCGACAGCCTCCTCGATTTGCTTGTCCGTGAGTCCTGTAGTATCATCATTAGTGAATAATTATCCGATGCGCGGGCGTGTGTGTGTGTGTGTGTGTGTGTGTGTGTGTGTGTGTGTAAATCTAGGTATGTATACCTTCTAATGACTGGCTCTTCTCCTTTCCAAACTCTGTTCATTTCAACTTTGTCAGTATTTCCCCCTTGCTGCCGTAGAATCATATGGTATGTATAGACGGACCGTATCTCGCGTAGACCTTGGGTAAGGTACCGGAAGCTTCTCGTATAAGGATAGGCGTGAATGGGTTATTCTTCTTCATCGTGGGGTATGCTCTCGTCAGGAATGTCCTTTGGAGTAATATGATTGTCAGCTACGGCCATTTGAATTACTAGTTAATATCAAGGTTGAATTCGCGCTCACCTTGTCGCGGCACTACCCTCTCCGGTGTGGCAGAATAGGAAGCGAACCTCCTTTAAGGCCTTCGCGAAAGCATATTTGCCTGACATCTTTTGCGATTGGCTTAAGGCGATCGAAGATGACAGGTTAGACGAGAGTTTAGCGGAGGTTGAAGTTCGAAGAATTGTTTTTGGGTTGTAAAGCAGTTTGAAGCTTTAGTTTAAGGGCTGATGAATTGACGTCGGTAAATGCATAAAATTTACATCCGATGTTGTAATCCCACTTATGCAAGTTTATGTATGCGTAGTATATTAACTTCCCAACGGTTCTCACTTCTTCATGTTTTAGTTGATCTAAGTTTAGATACAAGGTACAGATACGTATCAATGTAGGGAAGGTACCTAATCTAATCACCGGAACCCCAACTAAATTTATCCTAATATCGGACCTGCGATTTCCAACTTTCTTTATTCTGACAACAATTCATCAAATTTAAGGGAAATAAGCGGGAAAAGCGAATAGGCTTCGAGGTGACTGACTCTCTCTTCTTCTTCACCAGAGGAAAAAAAAACCATCGCATTTTCCTAAGCTTTTCCTATAGTTTAGTTAGTTTAGTTATATCTAACCCTCCGAACCTACCTACGTAGTATACGTAGTAGACACAAGCCGAACCAATCCCCAAAGGAAAACACACCAACAACAACAATGCCGGCCACTACGACTCTCTTCCGCGCCGCCCGGCCCGTGTTCCAGCAGTCTGCCTTCCGCACGGCTTTTCGCACAAACTTGGCTCCCCAGACCGGTCGCCGCTTCGCAAGCACCGCGACTACCGGAGAGGCTGCGTCGCAGAGCTGGATTCAGCGCATGTGGAACAGCCCTGTGGGCTTCAAGACGGTACACTTCTGGTAAGATTCCCTTTTTTTTTTCTTTCCTTTTCCGCATCGTCCACGTTTGGTTTTATTATTATAATCGCATTCCATATTGACAACGATGGTTCGCATAACATAGGGCGCCGGTAATGAAGTGGGCGATTGTCATCGCAGGTGTCTCCGACTTCGCGCGACCAGCCGACAAGCTCTCGTTAACGCAGAACGGCGCTCTGACCGCCACCGGTCTCATCTGGACCCGCTGGTGCTTCGTCATTAGCCCCCGAAACGTCCTCCTCGCCACCGTCAACTTCTTCCTCGGCTGTGTCGGCATCGTCCAGCTCGGCCGTATCGCCATGTACCGCAGCTCGCAAAAGAAGCTAGAGTCTAGCGCCGCCGAGGCCAAGGAGGTTGTTAGCGCTTAAAGGGGATATATCAGTAGTGCAGGCGCATGGGCTATGAGGTGATGTGATTTGATATCGAAGTATGGGGATCAAGCATTGTGCATCGTGGAGGACGGACGGTTGCATGATGAAATACTGGTCCGGCAAGCTCAACACGAGCCCGGACTTGAAATATTTCGCAAAACTATAGACTACGGGTTATTGGTGCCTTGTGGGTTGTCTTGCCTCAAAAATAGGGGCGCTTAGACGATGGATTAGATACATGGGGTATTCTCTCGTTGATCCTCCATAGTATGGTAAAGTTGGAAAAAGGGGGACTCGCTTGTACCACCACTTTACTACCCGGTGCATCACATATTACGTTTAACATTGAAGTTTTTTATTTACCGTCTTAGCGTATA
This sequence comes from Daldinia sp. EC12, assembly GCA_002120325.1. NCBI lineage: Eukaryota > Fungi > Ascomycota > Sordariomycetes > Xylariales > Hypoxylaceae > Daldinia > Daldinia sp. EC12. Next base: position 1,180,960 of record KZ112934.1, on the reverse strand, counting down.
GTGTTTTGACTCGTGCTTTATGTTTGATGGGTGAACAACCCTTGAAGTGTAGGATTGCTCTAAAATGGAACGTTGGAAACCAGGCATGTCATCCGAAGTCCAACCCATTTTAGCTTCGGAATGTTCCAAGATGCAGACTACCTCTCAAAAAGCATAATCCCCTCTTATGTTTAGCTAAATTCCATTTGTTCGAATGTTGATACGATCCTATAAAGCGGGTTGAATACCACCCATTACATCTCATCACTATAAGCCTATTCCCTTCAGTATATTTGAAGGACTTTGTCGTATACTAGAATAATTATTACAAAATTTGCCATGTGTCTTTTCCTAGACATGTCATTCAAGGGCTTATTTGAATGTAGAGTCCCTCGTCAGAGAAGGAAATTGATATCTTAATATCAACAAACAAAATGCAGTCCACTTTATAGCCGAGGTGCATTATTTACTACCGAGTCTATTTCGTTCCCAGAGGCGACTCGTTGATCGTATTCAACCCCAAATCTTGGAGACCATTTCGACGTTGATAATGACCAGAAACTAATAGCAGAACCAGGAGTTCCTGTTACGAGCTGAACCAAAAGGTAGGGAAACAACGCAGTTGTTTCGAAATTCCAGCTTAGAGTTTTTTTTATACAAAACGTATTTATCCTACGAGTTCCAAATGAAACCCCTATCAACCCCAAAATTAGTGCGCTAGCAGATGCTTGGCTTGGTGTCTCTCATCTCTTTACGTGGTCCTCTAGGAACCTCGTCGGTATCCAAGAAAGCCGGGATTTCTGGTGAGGTTCCGTATGGTGTTTTCAGCAGAAATCTGCCTGGAAACTATCCATGTATCAGTAAGTCCAGTAGATCAAACTAGGGTGGGATATGATGTTGACTCACTATAGGCAGTGGGAATAGTGACAAGACTCACGGGAGTGGGGTTTCGCTTCTGCATCCATGATAATGTATTTACCATACATGGCGGGAGCTCTGTAAAACGCCCTCACTTCGGCGTAGTCGTTGTCGTGAATACACATCTTTTCCAATGGCAAGTCGTCATTCATAACAGAAGACTTATTCTTTTCACCCCATGGAATAGACGGTACGCACGACTGTAGAATGCTACGCTTCAAATGATGTTTTTGTAAGAGCTGTGACGAAATTGGGGAAAGGTATGTCACCCCTCCCCGCATCAGCACCACCTCGAGTCTTCAGTAGTTGTAAATAAATGATACGCCGTTTTTTTTTTTTTTTTTTTTTTTTTTTTTTTTTTTTTTTTTACAGTTTTTCTTCTGTGAATAGTTAAGATTATAAATTTTAACGTTTATGTCATTCTCATAGTAAACGGCCTGTCAAAAAGCTTAAGTGGTACTTATGTATCTAGTAGGTTAGGTACATGTAGGTACATACAGGGTGTGATTACTTACATGTAGGTATGCACAAGGTCTTCGAGATCATCCGTCTATATACACTTATGCTTTTTCCCTTTTCGAAAGGGATTCATTTTTCTTCCTTTCTAAGTCTTCGAGTCCTCGACTAACTTCATAGCCTCATAATCTCGTAGAACCGTAGAACTTTGGAAATAGCTTCACATTCCTACTGTTTCTAGCTACGTTTATACGCTCGGTTGTATGTATAGGTTAGTAGGTACCTAGGTAGTTATTATGTACTTCGGGTAATATCGAACGTTCGAATTTATAAACGGCGAAATTATGACCAATATGGTTTACTGCTCCTACTCAAACTTAGTACGGGAGATCGGAGTAGTTAATGACCGACAAACCATTGCATGACGTAACTTCGACCAAATGCTTACCTTACCTAGGTCGCGGACGCAATTTGAGCGCGGCATTAGGTATTTATTCATTAACTGCTATATAAGAACTCTATGGTACGATGCTTGCATTCAACACGACCAGCTAACCACAGAGCACAAAGTATCAATCTACAACACCTTGCGAGTAGAATTAGGTATCTTTTGAAAAAAAAAAAAAATTTTAAATCCTCCTTCCGTCTGGAAACTAATCAATAGCAAAATGCTGCAAACGCATGAATCATCAATGGTATATAATACAACGTGTATCGAATCATTCCGAACCGACGGGTTCCTGCTGTGCGAGCCCTTTAAAGGAGGAATATATATGATTGTTCTGCTGGATATCACGGCCTGGTCGGTAGGAATACCTTTAACTCTCTGTCGTCCACCTACGGAGAATCCTCTAAATGCCAAGTTTCCAACGTGTAACATGTTTTATTCTTCAGCCACTTGTTGATCGCTAGTCTCTGCAGGCTTATCCTCGCTATGGACAAAGGGGTCTTCAAGAGATGACCTATTAATCACTCTCAAGGTTCGTTGAGTTTGCCTTGAGTTAGGGAGAGATGAATTTCTAGGCGGGAACTGTTGTTCATCACCACTTCCATCAATTCGGGGTGGTGTAGTAGTGATCCGGGTGTTCTACATCACGGAACACTCGCCTTCTTGCTGTTTGCCAATCTTACTTCGGGAGATGCGTTCGCGCTGGCGAGGTCCGCTTCTTCCAGATCGTTTGAGATCTTCCAGTCGCTCCCGAGCTTTGGGGAAATCCTGGCCTATATAGTCGTTAGTAAACTGGTTACCCAGGTATAGGGTTTAGATAGTCAGAAATAAACTCACTTGCTGCTCTCCAGTACCATCGTTTGGCATCCTCGAGATTTGCTGTCACGCCGATGCCAACCTCGGTAAAATAGCCCATTGCGTACTCCGCTTTCGCTAATCCTGCCTGGGCTGCTTTTCTGGCCCATAAGTACGCCTCAGTATCGCTTTGCTGCAAGACACCGTCGCTCCCTGTCAGATACCATCCGCTGAGAGCCAGCTCGGACTGGTGCTCCTCCTGCGTGGCGGCTCGGCTATACCACATGATAGATAACCGCGGGTCGACAGGGCATCCCATCAGGCCATATTCATACGCACATCCCATCCTAAATTGGCTGAACTTATACCCGAGTTGGGCAGCTTGCTCAAACAGCTGTAGGGCGTACGCCTCATCACGAACGATAGCGTCATTTGGCTGCGCCGACTCATACAACAATCCCAACTCGTGTAGTGCGTGAGGGTTCTCGGGATCTGCCCGCTCTGCTGCCCGTTTCAACCATCCAACAGCCTCCCTCGGATTCTTAGGCTGACCAAGCAGTCCCTTCAGCATGATCATTCCAACCTTATACATCGCAGGAGTATCCCCGAGCGTCGCAGCGCGCTTATACCACTGGATTGCTTTCAGCGGGTCCTTCCGTGTGCCACCTCCTTCATCATTGCCGAGCTCGCAGCAGACGGCTGTCCGATAAGCTGCCGCGGCATGTCCTAGCTTCGCCGCTGATTGGTACAGCGTGAACGCTTCCTTATTGTCCGAGTCGCCGAAAACACCACGGCCCATGCAATCCGCAAAAAAGAACATAGCATCCGGATTTTGGGCACTGGAAAGTTTCTTCAAGATCTTATGCGCATCCATCACGTAACGTTCACGGGACCTAGCCCTTGCTTTCGGGTCGGCAAGCTTAGGAACAAGGACATCTGCTGCTTCGACGAGCTTCTTCGCTAATGTGAGAGCAGACTGCTGGTCGTTCGGATCACTCTTAATGATAGTTCGTAGACGCTCTAGCTCATCGGGTGTGACGGGGGTCTTTTCGGTAACGGAAGCTGGCCGTCCATTCTGGGGAGGTGGAGGAAGTCTACCTTGTGGCATGGCAGAAGCAGGTGGCGTATCTGCACTATAATTGCGAATCGGAGCAGGCTTATCGTTCATATTCACCACAGAATTTGGCATCAACCCAGGCCTAATGGGTGCTGGATGCCCAGAACCAGGCCCGTTCTGTGGGGTTCCTTGAGAGCTACGCCTCTGGCCGTTAGGGGCGCTAGGCAGACCTGGTCCAGCTCCGGGGGGTCTATATGCCTGGAATCCACCCGGTGGTACCGGTGGCATCTCGTTCGCCATCTCGAACACAGCTGCTTGAGGTTCGCGCAAGTTTGGCTGAGATTTGGCCCTAGACATCTCCGGTTGGCGCGCGGGTCCGGGTTGGTGCATTCCAGGTTGGGCAGGACGCATATGCTGGTCGAACGATTCTCGTGGATTCTGCGGAGGAACCGCATCGAAATCTGGAATCTGCTCGCGGTACTGATTTCCATGCGGGCCAGGTGGACCCGGAGGACCCGGAGGGCCAGGAGGATATTGTTCTCCGCTTGCCCTTTGGTCGTAATAAGTATCGTAAAACTCGCCAAAAGAACCTCTGTCTGGTTGGTCGTTCCATCCTGGGGGTTGTAATGACCCATTCTCATAAGGTCCAGGTGGTCCCGGGGGTACCGGAGGTACCGGAGGTCCTTGATCAGGATACATCCTTTGGGGTGGCGGTCTGTTTCCCGAAGCGGTTGAAGGTCGAGGGGGAGGGTAATTACGTCCGGGAGGACCATTATAAGGTCCGCTGTCTGCACGTTGAGGCGGCGGCGGCATGGCGTTTCTCATATAATCATTATTCGCGGGCATTGTCATACTCCTTCCGGGAGGCCCAAATACTCCATCTCTCGTAGGCGACATAGGGGCACCATAACCATCGTCCGGGTAGCCATAGCCTTGGTCACCTGGAGGACCTCGTCTCGGGTCTGGATATCCTTGTGGAGGCGGCCCTCTTCCACCTCTTTGGCTATCCATGGATGGACGTCCGTAATCATCCATTGTTGGCGCTCGCCTGGGTCCCGGCATAGGTCCTGGTCCTCTGGCTGGTCCTGAATTACTTTTAGGAGGCATACCTGGCCTTCCTCCATTCAAATCCATTCCACCCATTCGGTTTATAATGTCATTCTCTTCGTCAAGGTCAGTTCTTCTGTTATGTCCCGGAAATACTGGGAATGGGCTGCCGAAATCTTGCTCATTCGGGCCCGCGGCATTGGGGCCATAACGCTCTACAGCTTAAAATTAGTTATAATTAATATGTCACATTGGAATATTTCAGTTCCTTACCATTATGATCTGAAGAGCCAGTGCGGTCTGAAGGTCCTGGACCGCCACCTCGGCCAGGAGGTGGATAACCTCTGCCGCCAGGACCTCCGGGACCCCCGGGACCCCCAGGACCCCCACCGCGAGGAAAAGGAGGCCCACGCATCGGACCGCCCCTTCCACCAACGCCAGGCGGGGGAGCACGACCGCCTCTACTAGGAGCACCATACATGTCTTGCGGAGGATAACCTTGATTGGGCGGGGGCGGTCGTCTACCATAATTCATATCTTGAGGTGGCGGGCCGTAATCCTGTTGATAGCCATTGTCGTATCCGTCGTACCCGTAATCATATTCGTCTTGGTATTGGTTATATTGCTGCTGTTGTGGTGGATAAGCTTCTCTAGGAGGGCCTCGAGGTACTCTTGCTGCTGGCCCTGCGTAAGGACGCTGCTGATCTTGGTACCCGCCATTGTATGCCATGTTTGCGACTCGAGGCTCAAGGTTTTCCCACCTGCTAGCGTTAAAATGCCACAAGACTTCCCAGAAGCTAGCGCTCAGTATACTAGTAAGCAGTCACTTCGGCGCAGCCTTGTTCTTTCTCTTCGATAATAGTAAACAATGAGGTGCGGTAGTCAAGAAGAGGTGGTGTGTAGCAAGAAGCTATATTTCGGCAGCGTAGAAGGTCGGTATATTTCGAGGCTCTGGGCCGTCGCAAGTACTAGAGTTGTCAGGTCGTGGGTCTATTTGGTACCTGAGTTGTTATGTTTCGGCTCAGTAATGATCGTCGGTTTCGGCAGGCCAGAGTATGCAGAAACGCGGCGAGTCTTGGCTTGGGATTGGTTGGCAAACTTTGTCCGAGACGCGCTGCAGGCTAGAACTTTGATGCTACGGCACAGTCTTACAACTGACGAGGGGTGAATCACTTGAATATCGATAAACTCAAGTACTGCTCGCTAAATGAAGTGAAGTTGGTTCGTTTCTCGGGAAAATCGTGAGGTTGCGAAGAAAGGCGACAGCTAGCGCATTATATAAAGTGAATGCGATGTGTAAATTGATCGAGTTGTTTGTTTATTTGTTTATTATTTCGATGGACAAACCTTATATCCTTTTACATCTCAACTCGATGGACGAAGCGTCGCTAGCTTGGTAATAAAGTTTTCGTCGAGAGGTTAGAGGAAAGGTAACCAGGACAGCGAAACTTCTTGTTGATTGTCAACAATGCAACGATGCGAATAGGAAATAGGTGAAATCGGGTCGTGATGAAAAGGAATGCACTAAAGTTGACGAAGAAGTCGTGGAACCACAAGTATTACCCTTTTCCCAATAGTGTCGAGTAAGTGAGAGAAAGAGAGAAAGGGAGAGACCAATTCCTTAATATTAAGTATTTCTGCTCTGCAGACGGAGGGAAGAAGAAATATGGATGAATTAAATGAAGACGAATTGGTACCTGAGAAATGCGGAAATTCAAAGTCGAGACGATTCGGCAAGTCGGGGGTACAAGGAGACTTTGAGGATCCTAATACATCAATGCTAATCAAATTATGAAAGTAACACTGCAACTTTAGCGTCGCAAGCTGCCCCTCTACGAGTCTACGCCGAATGGCAGGTGCACGGCTAACGTATCCGAGTCCAAGTGGGATGTTCACGCGCTAAAAAAAGGCTACACATACCGCATCCACTAAGAAACTTTTGATTCTAGGGCACGGACCACCTTGCCTTAGCTGCAGATCAGTAGTAAGTGCTCAAATAGGTTAATTATATAATATTTATTTTTATATGTTATAAAAATTATAAAATATTATTTAAAAATTGATTAAATTAATAAATAAAATTTAAATAAATTATTAAAATTTTATTAAAAATTTTTTAAATATAATAATTACGAAAATTAATATATTATATAAAATTTTTATTAATTAAATATTAAAAATTTAAAATATATTAATTTAATTTAATTTTTTTTAAATATTTTTATATTAATTTTTAAATTTAATTATTTTTATATTTATAATATATATA
>KZ112934.1:449580-525289 GCA_002120325.1 Daldinia sp. EC12 | reverse complement strand
AAAAAAAAAAAAAAGAGTAGAAGATATACCAAAAAGGTAGTTCCCAAGAATCCGATCATGGCATTTGACCCGAAGAGTGAGACCAAACCCCCGCCCTGCACATGGAATCGAACCCCGAGTTCTTTTTGTCCCTTCATTTCCGTAGCTTCTGGGCCTCGGCCAAATCGACCACACTGAGCTTTGGATTCAGGACTTGTGGTGAGGGATGTTTGTAAAACATATTATAACTGTACCTGAGGCAGGTACCTACAGTTGCGCGCCTGCCTTCATTGAAACTTCACCGCCTACCAGGCAGCCATATTTTGATATTCCCCTGACTGCCAGAGGGCTACAGGTAGTAACCCCTATTACAACCTAATTGTACATACCTTCATGTAATTCATCAGTGTTGCCGATGGCCTTAGAATTGCACCGAGAGCTAAAATTATGAATTAGCACTCGCTTGTAAATTCATTTTATACATCTGATGCTTAATCTCCTGCAATAAACGATATAATAAAAAAGGCCATCAAGGATATGTGAAATAAGTAGAAACGTAGGTATATAGGGATCTACTGTTTATATAAAGTGTAGCTAGTTCTTCTATAAAAGGACAGACCGTCAGACGTTACTAAATTACACTTACTATATATTTACACGCATAATCCCAATGCTCAATATGTAAGGTACATATAATGTATGTCAAGAGTTCTACAAAAGACATATGGAAGACAGAGTAGTTTACATGCATATAGCTTTGCGAGCCAGAGCTACTTTAGTTAGAGTTCCTCACGGAACAATGGAACTATTTCCATGCTTCTGACTCCGCCTCGTGACAAGTTAGCAATTACGTAGCGGCGTGGTTGTCATTAGGCCACGGCGTTACTAAAAACCTTTTCAAGTGAATTTTAGTATATTTAAGAGATTTTAACCGGTCACAATAGCTTTAGGAACAGCGTAGTAGTATCAATGACAAGTAGAAGCGAATGACGATAGTAATGAAAATTGTGATACAGACGAGAGAAAGCATGTTACCCACGCTAAGCCTTCGGAAGCTTACCTAGAGGTGAGGAGCATGTGACCCTAGTTTGGGGGGGTCGACAGCACAGCGAAATTAGGAGTTAAGAGCAACAGAGGCTAGATAACTGCATGATAGAAGCGATAGCAAGGCTAGCAAGTAGCAGTCCAACAATAGCAAGTAATGGTATCAACGGTTTTAGAGGCAAAGCATGTTACACCAAACTATTTAGACGATAGCAACTACGAAGTTGGTAGTTAAGAGCAACACCATGCTCAATAAGGTGTTACGGCACGATCACGTGGACCCCCCGTGGGTCACCGTCATGTATCAAGACCTTCTTTATTTCATCTAGTTATCGCCACGAAACTTGCAACCAATCAGATCCTAGAATCGTCACGCAGTTGGCAACGTTTTCTTTTGTCATACTATCGCATAAGGTTTGTAAAAGATGCAAATGGTGCAAGAAGGTCATGTAAAGCATGTTCTATTAAACGATACTAATTCTTGATATTTTTACATGATAACGAAGGACTTCAATTGATTCTACAAAGAATTCATCGGACGTGTGTTGATGTGTGGCTAGCCAATTAGAGACTAGATTAATTTGTGACTGCCACGAGTGAGCGCTTGCGCGAACGAGCTGGGTAGCTTGTTGTTATTAATATGATGACTTGAAAGCAATAGCTGTGAAGCTATAAAAGGATAATGTTAAAAGAGTTGAAGGGGAGGGGTTGATGGTATCTTAAGATGATAAATAATTATATGATAACTAGCAGTATGTTATTTACGGACTAAAAAGCTACGCAGCTACCAACGTAGTAACGTTAAAAAATTGCAATTAGTAGTGGCGATGACGAGGTTTACAATATCCTAAGAAACGAAATGGCGAACTAGTAGGGTTAAAGAAGTGGTTATAATAGGTTTTTTTTATTCTTGGAAAATACTTGGGTAAAAAGCGATAATAAAATTAGCAATGATTTTTTACAACTGCGTTTTCTACTGGTATAATCCTGAGGACGAAACCATAGTAAAGAGAGGTAGCTTTGAGGGTTTACTATAAAAGGTAACCAGCTCCTTAGTAAGAAGACAGAAAGTTAGATGTTGCTAGATTACACTTAATATGCTAGCATATATGAGCCCAATACTCATTGTGTATATGACATCCATTATAGGCACCAAACCATCTGGCAAGATCCTCATGGGATTAAGTCACCACACAGAGGTACGGACTCATACTTACAGAAATGTGCCTAACGGATATGCCACACTTAATCCGTTAAATTAAAGCAGTATGATTAATGTAGTGCTGTTAGATACCTTATAATAATTCTACATACAGAGTAGTTCCTTACCTAGGTAAGAAATCATACATTAAAAATGAAGCTTGAAACTTGCACACACAGATTTAACAACTTCAAAGCCCCTAAGAAGTTTAGGATAATATTGCGCTAGCGTAGATAATACTAACAGGATACTTCGTAATTCAACTTTCTACAAGTCTAGAGTATTTTACTTACGTACCTAGGTATGTTCCTATACTGATCATGCCCTCAACTCAATAGACCCCAGAACATCATTCAAATATAAATAGTATCACAGAATCACATTTTCCTCACCTTATTATTTGCGTAGGTAAATGTCATGAAGTGAGCAAAAGGTAAGTAAACAACTCTGTTGTTCCGCAGGGAACTATAACTACAATAGCTCTGGCTCTTAGAGCTATACATACAAGAGTCTCCTTTGTCTTCTACGTTCCTTTGTTCTATCATGTCTCACACCTGACAGAGTCTACCCAAAGCCTGTTGTGAATAACGGTCTTACAGTCAGTAAGAATATAGTCACTGGTCACGTATAAGAGAAACAGATGCAATAACAGTTATAAATAGCTTTTAGAGGCTCCCCATCAAGTAATACGAGGCTAAATTATGAACCCAACTACAATCTCCAATGGGGAAATACGTAGTAAGTTGGCATTAGGCCCCATTCCTAAGGAAAATCCTATGAGATAAAGTTGAACCAAACTGTCTTCCAAGACCAGAACGAATAAGTAAGTTCGTCAACGACAAAGTGTCGGCTACATGAAAAAGGCACGATTGAGAAAACAAGTAGTATAAGTCAAGATAACAGGTAAGTAGACGTAGTAGGCTAGGTCCGGCTCTGCAATCTATGTAACGAATGCTTCTGAAAGAACGCAAATCTTTTACGAAGGACGGAGTAGAACAGTGCAGACAAACAAGCAGAACTAATAATTTATACTGACATACCCACGAGGGCCTCCAGACTTGTTCATAGGAGGTATATACATGAATACAGATAATGAAACTACCACTACCTGCGTCAGCTGCCGTTGTGGGCAAATACTGAATCCATCTAAGTACTACGTCCACAGGACTGAGCTCACTTCAAGTAACACTCTTTTATCACTCACGCCTCATGAGACCCATACTGGTAATCAGTTAAGTCTTCGCAGACGGTACTAGTTCATTCGCCCGTTGATAAAGCAAAATCCTATTCCCAGGCTTCATAATTCATTACTACGGCCCACGTCATCGGTGGTATAACTAGGTAGGTATCTAGAACTGATCTATATCGACCTCGTTAGTAACAGTGTCGTACTACAGTAATAAATATTCCTCCCGTAACCATTATAGAAAGCTAAGAAATAGAAAAAAGAGAAACTCACCTAAAGTCATGCTCATGCTAACGTCAGTATTCTCCACCATCTTCGTGAACTCCTCGAAGCTGATCTTTCCATCCTTATCGAGGTCGGCCTCCATGATGGTCTTATCGACGATCTGCTGCAGCTGCTGGTCCTTTAGGTTGCTTCCGACCATCATCTTTAGCACGATGAATAGCTCGCCGTTGCTGATGTACCCGTCTCGGTCGATGTCGTACACCTTGAACGCAAACCGCAGCTTCTGCTCCTTGTTGCCCTTGCTGCTGAACGCGCTCAAGCCCGACACGAACTCCTGGAAGTCCACGTCGCCGCCCCCGTCCTCATCGAAGATCGCTATCATCCTGTTTTCGCGCGCGGAAAGCGGTCACGTTAGTCTCGTGCTATCTTTACATAAATGGGAGATCGCTTCGGGAATAGGACGCCAAGTGGGATCTACAGATATAAGGCAGGCGGGGAAAGGCTATATGTACCTTGTAGCGAGCGGGTTCGATGATATTTGCGGCAAGCTCAGAAACTCATCTCGTTCGATCGTGCCCGAGTTATCCTACAATTCGTCATTGGTGTCAGCTTGAGGCGCATAAAAGGAAAGCCGAAGCTGAATGAATGGGGTAGTGTGTACTTTATCGAGCTTCATAAACCTCTTCCTCAACCTATCTACCTCCTCCCGGTCGACTACACGGCGCAATTAGGAACTGAACTTTATACTTTTTTTTTCGAATAAGGTAATAACAACCACTAATTTCCCCCCGTGGGTAAATTAGATTAGGGGAAAATACATACAGTTCGACCCCTGCACGATGTTGTCTAGCACGGCGCTCGTCGTATTACCCATATTGCTGGGTTTGGAAGCCCCTTAGCGGAGGCGGTCGATGGAAATATAATGGGACGAGGATGGAGGGGGGGAGCGCCGAAGAAAGGACGGAGACTGTTTAAAGGAGAGAAAGCTGGTTACGTATATAATTTGGCAAGAGGACGTGGTTTGCTAAAAACGGGAATAGATCTGTTGTGTGGGTTTCGCGTAGAAAGGATGGCCTTTTATTTATTATTTAATCATGGGGGGACGTTTGAAAGATGTTAGTATTATTGTTCAAGTTTCCCGCTTGGTGAAGTTCCGCCTGGTGATGAGGCTGATGGAGAAAGTTGGGTGGGAATGCGGGTTAGTGGGGTCCTTTTTTCTTGTGACGAGGCGAGAACTTCAGATCTTAATTGCCTTTTTATTTGGAACGTGATTGGAGAAGCACAGCCGCATCTGATAGTTAGAGCAAGCCACAAAATTAGATACACAGCTGAGGTACGTACATGACTACGTAATCATTCAAAACAGCCATCTACGTAATAAACTACATCATCCTATGAATAATGAATGAGAAAGGCTCATAAGAGACATACCTAATAAAGACAAGTATCTTTACGAATTGTTACTACGCTTATACTTAAAGGTACATAAGTGAAGAGAGATCATGAAAAGATTGGACTCGAGTATCTCTCGGATACGTATACTTCGACTTGCATAAAATTGACAAGACATTCCAAGACATCTTATCTATCTTATCTACCCTATCGAATAATTACTACGTGTGGCTGACAAACTGTGGCTTGAACACATTCGCTTATTCATTACACTCAGATTTGAATTTGTAGGAGGAAATGCTCCCTGCTTTGCATCCAAGAACATCCAGACCTCGAAGATGACAAAAATTCATAATCAACGTATTTAAAGTCGCATTTAACTAAACTACACCGCCGCAAGCGAAGATAGAGAAAGAGAAAATAAATTCTCAGTCAAGATGCACGATGCGTTGGTCAGACATGATGCTTAGGCTTAGCGCGGTCGTAATTCCAGTGCTGTTTGTGAATGCGTTTTGACGTTCTCCAAATGCATAATTCTAAGCTAGGCTCCTCATCTTTGCGTCTAGTATGTCTATACATATGTAGTACAGACCGACCTAAAGGTAGGTACAGGTTAGTAGGTAGTTACCTGGTATAAATGAGTTATGACATGAATAAAGTTATTAATGCTAGGTAACTATGTAATTGAGTTTTTTTTTTACGTCTCGTGTTCATAGCGCACAAGGAAAACAAAAAAGGGGTAATCTACGAAATAGTAAGTAAGTGCTAATGTATTGATGTAATTTGGAATAGGTTGTAGGTAAGGTTCTAAAGTTGTACCTCAACTGGAAAGTACATATTAGGTTCAAAGAATAGAAGTAAAGAGGCGCCTGTTGCGCAAGTACTACTTTAGTCTTTTTTGGCGGGTTGTTATCGTCCCCCCCCGGGTTCCCCCTTTTCCCTTTCCCCCTCCCCCCCAAAAGTCGTTGCCCAAAATTGCGCGTTGCCAAGATGCGGCCAATCAGAATTCGAGATTACAGATAGTTACGGGCTAGGAAGAAGGCGTAAGTCCTTTTCGGTGGGGCGCCTTTCACCACACTGACCCTCTGCACAACCTGCACAATCACTATTCTCACTTTGTTGTTGCTGCTCGGGCTGCCTGCGGCGTCCAAGCAAAAATTTGCGCCCCAAACAATTCAACGTCACCTCATCCAAAGACGACACTTTAGCCATCAAAACAAACCCCAAAACACCCGTTTTAACACTCAAAAAATTAATTTTTCATCGTCGCATGATCTAATATTTTTGGTTCCCGAATTTTTTCGGGTTTTTTCCGACCTCATTGTCGATTTTTCTCCTACAATCCTTCTGCACCGCTGACCGCCATGTCGACCCGGAAAGTGCGATACAAGAAACTTAACATCAAAACCCCTCTACCCGTACTTCGAGAAGACCAAATAGACCCCAACGAATACGAATCTCTCACAACTGAATCTCAAATCGCGACCGGTGTCGAACAGGCGGAGGAAAATGTGAGTTATCAATACATTTCTTACCTTTCATATACGTGTCACGTGATATGTCACGTGCTACAGTCCCGTCTAGTCTTACCTAGTTTGATATCAACATGATATCGACTTACATCAAATCATATCAAGGACATAGCCAGTCATATCTACCACTTACCAAAGGCTAATCACGCCCCGCCTATAGGAATACCATTTGCAGGCTGCCCTCAGGGGGGTTGGTGCAAGTAAGGACAATGAGATCCCGGTACCGCCGCCGCAGAAAAGCGAGGCGGACTATAATGAGCTGTATCCCACACCATATGTAGAGCCCAGAAATTACATAAAGTTCTCTGAAACAGTTGAAGAGACGCTCGGCTGTCTCTATGATATGACCACGGAGGATGAGGAATATCTCAAGTCCTACAATGCGAAGTGGACAGGAAATACTCAACTCTCCGAGGATGATTTCGAGCGCATAATGGAAGTATTCGAAGATACAGCCGCAGAGCAAGCTCCCTATGCTGCAGTTGACAATACAGTAGTGCCCTTTGACGTTATGGCCCAGGCTATGAGTCACGTACTCCCTGCCAAGCTCATTCAAGCACATGCTAAGAATGTCTACGAATACTGGAAGACTCGACGGCAGGTGTGCGGCAACCGAAGCCTGCACCCGTCGCTCAAATTCGAAACTCATCAAGAGCATGATGATATGGATCCTTACGTCTGCTTCCGAAGGCGTGAAGTTCGACAGACGAGGAAAACGAGGGCTCGTGATGCGCAGGTGAGCGACAAATTAAAGAAGTTGCGTGCGGAATTGGAAGATGCACGGCAGCTCGTCTACTTCTCATACCAGCGGGAGGTATTCAAGCGGGAGCTCCTGCGCAGCGATAGATCCATCTTTGAACAGCGAAATAGCCTTAAGGAGACTAAGAATCGCCTCGGTATCAAAGGTGACGACGAAGACTTCTATAACGCTAGACCGCAGAAAAGGATCAGGACAGAAGCGCAACAGCCAGCGCGCGCCGGTGCTAATGGCCAGGGTCGTATGGTTGGCCGTGAAGGAATACGAACGGTAGAACCAGCCGATCTTACTGTCTTGGCTGACAAGCTTGCTGAGAAGGAGAATGAGTTGCGTAACGACGTCGAGATGAAGATCCAGAACCATAGAAGATGGAACAACAATTATGTGGATCTTACTGCCGACCCGTTACCTCCTGTTAAGGAAGAGAAAGAGCCAAGCTTTAGGCCAGCAAAGACCACTTATTTGATGACTCCACCGGCATCCGCATCGGATTCCATGGAGCAAGATGAGGAAAGCCCACTGGACTCGTTCAAATCTCTCCAACAAATCAGCTCCAGTAGCTTCAACCTAGGTAGCACGGAGCCCGAGGAGATGTCTTCATACCGTCGTCGCATAGGGCGATTAAATCGCTTATTTATCGACCGTCGGCCACCCAAGTTGAATGGACATAAAAGTCCTCCGCATGAGATGGACTTTACCCAAAGTGACCGTTGGAAATATGACCAGGATGATGATGATGACGATGACCAGCCGGTGTATGAAGTGGACCCCAATAGCGCTCGCCAGATGAAATTCCGGTCGACAATCCCGCCATCACCATTTTTGTTCAAGAGACAAGGTGTCGATGCTGCTACGCTTCAGGCAAGCAGCGTAAATCGTCAAGCTCTTCCACAACCCCAAGCATCAACAGCCCAGCCTCAGCCTCAGCCACGAGCACCTCAGACATGAGCCTGATGGATCTCCAGTATTAAAGGTATTGGTGAGAACCAAACTTTGCATTTGGGGGATGGTTAACCTCGGGTAGTAGAAGCCCAAGTAACGAACAGCCATCCTCTTCCTTCAAGTGGCTACTCGATATAGAAGAGTACACCATATCTCAGGGGAATGCGAGTGCACTTATTCCGTCCTGCAAACGGAGGCAGGCACGAGTCGTATCGACCCAAGCGCACTCCATTCGGCGATATTTTGAGCATAAATAGAGTGCTCTGCAGGATTTTGCCGTTGAGACCAACGGTTACCGAGGAACCCATTTATCCAGCCAGTCTTCATAAGTTCGCCTCTGCATCCTGTACATATTTTTTGCGAACGTATGAACTGGAGGACAATGGTAAATCGAGAGGCGTGGCCCATTCTTCTTTTGGTGTAATATATAGTGATCAGAGCGATATGCATAGCCGACGGAGTTAGGGGAGGCGCTCGAACATGATGTTTAGGGCTCTGAATGAAAGGAGCAGAGAAGACCATTGTATCAATACAAGTACCTCGTGTCCTGTTTGTGCCCATATTTGATTTGACTAGTCGAGTGATATTTCTGTCCGTGTCCGTCTTTTTTTTCTGTAAAAGTCGTAGAGCTAGATGAGTTGACGCTGATGTGTTGTTGTGGTACTTCGCATGATGCAATAGGCGACTATGTTTTTAACAGGTCGGCCAAAGACTTTGCGCTCGAGGCATGTTTGTCGAATTGCGCTACTCTGGACATGCTGTCCGAGACAAAAATAGCGACAGTTTCTTTTTCTCGGTAAAGAAAGTATTTCGCAGGAAGTCTCAAGCTTGGACGAACTTCACCTTAAGTTAATAGGGCCATGTTGGTGCTCGTGCCTCGCTCCTCCTAATTTGTAACTGCTATTAGGGGTCACGAAACTCGCTAGGAATGTCAAAGTTTAGCTTATGTGCACAAATAAAATAGCAAGACGAAAATAATTTGAAAATAAAAATGAAAGTATAAAATCGACTTAAAAGTTAATCTCAAGTATTGAAGTTTGACATTGCAGGTCAAAGACCTCACGGTAGATGTAGCATCTGACGTCGGAGATACCGTGCGGAGAAATGCTGTACATGGATATTGCGACTGTAACCGAAAGATAGACAACAACTTACAAATTACTCTATAGCCCGCCCAAATAGTTTGAAACGAGTTTAATGCATGGATAAATTCCGCTTTGCACAGTTAGTAAAACGACGGACATAGGATACGCATTGCGTTCATGTCAGAGGCCTCGGCGCACTGCCACTGCCTCGAGGGAATCCTTCTTGAGTAAGCAACCATATCCGGTCGTAACCCGGTATAGGACCACCACGAGAATATAGGATAAAGAGGTTTAAAAACATAGTAATAATATAGAGGTTATCCTTTTCTTCTCGGCGCCGATATTTTTCTAGTCGAATGTGTGTGACAGAGAGCTAGATCAGGTGGAGAGTCTGGGATTTCGCACAGTCGCAGGGTTTGGCCGAATCTGCGGAAGCTCGCAACAGGTGAACAGCTAGGAGATACGGCCATTGTCGTGAATAACAAAAGATTTCAAATTTCGACAAGTTTGAGAACCCTGAGGGTATATGATCTGCGAAAGAAGAAAAAAGAGTCAGCGATGGTCAGAGGGACGGATGGGAGGTCGTTTCGGATTACCGACCTGAAATGGCGAATCGGTAGAGATGCAGATGCAACAGCTCCTTGTTTAAAAAATTACGTCAAAAGGAGAGATATAGATGCGAGAAGTTAGGAATCAGATCCCGTTTCGAAGAATCTGCAAGATGAAATAATAGCATGGGAAGCAATCTGCTAAGGTTTGTGGGACAACGGGCAAAAAGAAGTTGGAAGGTAAAAGTAAAATGGCGATTTGGTAATATTTCTCCTTGGTGCTAAAAGGAACCTGAAGGCTATTATTACCCGTCAAGGACATTAGGTGAGTAAGTGCGGTTGCCCCCACTCTGGCGCAACTCGAACATTTTGGTACCTAAACTTTAAGGCGTTCGCCGGACCCACCCGCAAAAAGAGAGATGCATACTAGCTAGATGAGGGAAGTAGATAATATCGATAAGGGTCTTCCCAAGCTTTGAAGATTTAGTTCGTCATTGGAGGAGGGGTCCTTCTTTTTGCACCCTGCGTTCCCGCTCTTACATATAATATAGTACTTACATCGCAGATAAGGCGAAAGACCCCACCGCAAGATAGCCTCATAGCTACTTACCTTCTTATACAGATTTATTACTTATACAAGATTTTTTTATACCATAGACAACATAATGCAGTGATACTATATCTATATGTTCCAAGCTAGTTACGACTACTCTGCTCCAAGTTCCCCGGCTTAAAATTCATAAAAGGGGTTCGTGTCGGGCATCTGACTAGGTACTTATATCAAAGTAGCCCCGCAACCAACACAACACCTCCCATATCCCAATTACAACTTCATAAAAATAAAGCCATGGCGAAGCAGCACCCCTCCGGCCCCCTCCTATCCATCGGCTGCGAAGGCAGCGCGAACAAACTCGGCATCGGCATAATATCCCACGACCCCGCGACCGGTAAATCCAGCATCCTCGCCAACATCCGGGACACCTTCGTATCGCCCCCCGGAACCGGCTTTCTCCCCAAAGACACGGCGCGGCACCACCGCGCGTTCTTCGCGCGCGTCGCCCGCGCCGCCCTCTCCGCAGCAGGGATCACCCGTCCCGAGAAACAGCTGAGCTGCGTGTGCTACACCAAGGGTCCCGGCATGGGCGCCCCCTTGCAATCCGTCGCCGTAGCCGCGCGCACCATAGCCTTGCTCTGGGACCTGCCGCTCGTCGGCGTGAACCACTGCGTCGGCCACATCGAGATGGGCCGCGAGATCACCGGCGCCGACGACCCCGTCGTCTTGTACGTCTCCGGAGGGAACACCCAGGTCATCGCGTACGCGGAGCGCCGCTACCGCATCTTCGGCGAGACCCTCGACATTGCCGTCGGCAACTGCCTCGACCGCTTCGCGCGCACCCTCGCCATCAGCAACGATCCGGCCCCCGGCTACAACATCGAGCTGCTCGCACGCAAGTCCTCCGGCCGCGTCCTGCTCGATCTGCCGTATGCCGTCAAGGGCATGGATTGTAGCTTCAGCGGTATCTTGACTGCGGCCGATTTGTTGGCCGCGCAGATGCGCGAGCAGGAGGCGCGGATCGCGGCGGGTGAAGTGGTCAAGGAGGAGGATAGGATTACCCCTGAGGATCTTTGCTACAGTCTCCAAGAGACTATTTTTGCCATGTTAGTCGAAATTACCGAGCGTGCCATGGCGCACGTGGGCAGTAACCAGGTGCTCATCGTGGGTGGTGTCGGGTGCAACGAGCGTCTGCAAGAGATGATGGGACAGATGGCTAAGGAGAGAGGTGGAAGCGTATATGCGACCGACGAGCGCTTCTGTATTGACAACGGCATCATGATCGCTCATGCCGGCCTGCTGGCATACGAGACTGGCTTCCGTACGCCGCTAGAAGACAGTACTTGTACACAACGATTCAGAACAGATGAAGTATATGTAAAATGGAGAGATTAAGAGCAGCACAAAACTTATGCCTTAGTTGTGATTATGCCGAATTTCTTTAAATTTTATTACCAGCATTGTCTAAATGGATTCCGTATGCCCTGCCTGCGCAGCTATAACCTTTACATCATACGCATCCTTCTATGGTTTCATGATATCGTGTTATTCTCATAACAGCCCTTTTTTATGGTTTGAATCATTGCACAATGCATTCTACACGAGCAACCCATTAACTTCGCTCTCCCCTTGCTGATGCAAAACACATGGCACTAATTGGTGCGGTACTCCAACATCCGGAGCCGTGTTATATGCACAGTATATGGGACTTCTTCCCTGACCTGGTTGTAAACCCTTAAAGGGGGACACATGTTGCCCTCATTAAAATAAGCTCCCGTACAATAGGAAACGTGACGTATCCCAGGGACATCCGACACAATCTAATGCTTTTACCACAAATATAGAAAAACTATTCGTTCTTCGTGGCCTTGTAAATAATTGTAGTTACGTACTTCATAGGCGTTAGCATTAAGACCTCGAGAAAGGTGGTCTCCAGAGATATCATACCTTATTCTGGTACCTAGTAGTGGCCGATACGGCAAGAACATTGTTCTTAATACTACAAGTAGCCAGATGATTAAGCACAGTATGGTTTGGCATATTCAGGACGCTATTGTCATCCTTGATCAGTGTGACATTGTTCATAATTGGCTTACTCAAGAAACCAGGCAGACTAGGCGGTGGTGGGAGTCGCTCGAGAGCTAAGGAGGAAAGTCTATACGATGCAGAATCTTCGGGTTGGTCGAAGTCGTCTAGATATTGAGGGATCTTGCCTGAGAAGCTCTCAATCGGGTCTATGACCTTCTGCTGGGGACCCCTAACAGCATCGTCGTGCGAGGGCTGCCTGGAAGGAAGAGATAAAGCAGCTTCGTTCGACTTGGGAACGCCAACATCTAACGGGACGTTCCGCGAGTCGGAATCGTCCCCGCTTACTTCAATATAGTTTACCAGATTGTTTCCAAAATCGACAGTGGTAGGCAGGTCTGGTGATGTCTGCATATTGCCATCGACTAAAAACTTTATATGATGCGTGCCCGGGAAAACAGGTATCACCGTCTCCAGCACACCCTCCCTATCCTTACTGTAGTTCAAGAAGTGTCAGCAGCCCATAATCAAGAGTCTTACATGGTTAACCGATGTTACCTGGCGTACAAGGTCGCTGCCTGATAGCCAGATATTCGAAGCCGAATTAATGACCGCGAGAAGACAAAACTCACGATGGAAGTAATCGTTGTTTCCTACTCCATTGAAACGGCGTACCCGTGACGTAGACCTTCTGGCCACCTCGCGACCACTCGATCCGGGTTGGTATCGTGGGTCTCGTCTTGTCGACCCGAAGCTCTTCGGTGTCGTCCTCGTCAGTCGCATTGCTAAGTCCTGACGCACGGCGAGGTAGACTGGCTGAGTCGTCAAGAGATGCGACGTCGTCAGCGACCTTAACGTCGGCATCACTCGGCGCAATGATTGGCGACCCGGGAGTATGGATCTCTTCCTCTATCGGGAGTGGTAGGCGCGGCGGCCGAGAGGTATGATAGGACATATCCGGGATGCTGCTGGATGTGGGGCCTGATATCAGACTCTCCTCGTACTGAGAGTCATGGGCATAAGACGAGTCCTGTTCCGAATGGGAAGAGGAGAAGGGAACGGCTACAGGTTTGGAGTGTTCATCTTTAATCTCGGCAGGCTTCGGCTTCTGCTCGGGAACCTTTTGGGGGACAGTAGGGTGGTAAGAGCTAGCTGAAGGTGAGGATGAGTTAAGTATGGAGAGCGGTCTCGAATTCTTGTTAAGTATCGAAGTACCGGTTGCCTGGATGGTCGAGGCTTCGGGGGAGGCTGGTGACCTAATGTGCTGGTGGTTATGGATTGATACCAGGTTCTTGGGTTGGTTCTTGGAAGCTCTGGGAGAGTCGTGCGACGAAGACGAGGCAGTAGTGGGGGTAGCCGGCTTCGAGGTCGACGAAGGGTTGTTTCCCATTGTTGGGCGTGGGGGACTGGGGGAGGAAAGGATTTCCCCCCTTTGATCGGTTAGGCTTGCTTTGCTTGTTCCTATGGGAATTTTGGAAAGGGGTTATGGACTACGGGTAATGGTCGATGGGTATTGGGTATTGGGTATCGGGCATATGGTAATGGGTAATGGGGATAGGGATGGGGAAATTGTTCAATGGTGGTTCAGTGATTCAATGGCGGGGAAGGCCAGAAGCTGACGGGGCGGGATGTGGTGCGTCGTGCGTCGTGGGCCGTGGGCGGTTGCGCGCGGGTGCCGCAAAGAGCAGCGGTGTGACCGAAGAGGATTTGCTAGAATTGCTTGGATTTGCTTGGATTTGTCGGAAGTGAGTCAAGCTGAGGACGAGTAAACGTGGATCATGTCAAGCAAAAATTGGTCATGAGACCGTTTTCGCGATTTTTGAGTAGTTGGAGTGATGAGACAGTAAAAAAAAACAAAGCACGGGGAACGATTGGGCAAGTTGGGGGAAGATCTAAACGAGGAAGGACGAAGGTTCAGGTCCGAGTTTAGGTTGTCTAGGTTGTATAAGCAGCTAAGGTTGTCGTTTCCAATGATAACCGCGAATCCAATCAATCGATATCCCTGTTCCTTCCTGCTTCCTCCCCTGCCCGCCTTTAGTCTCCCCAGTCATCAAAAAGGCGCGCACGGGCCATTCCGAATATCACCGCAAGGGTCCTAGTACCTAATGTACGTAATCATACCTAAGTTCAGGTACTTTAATGGTTAGGTCGGTAGTTATAGGTAGCTAGTCACCTAACTATAGTATTCATGATTTCATCATTTCTACCTAAACTACCAAATCAATTTATACCAAGACATACGATTGTATACAATAATCTGACGACATAATCCACTAAGAAATAAACCAGAAAAGAAAGCCGAATTGTTATCTTAACCAAGTTTATGCTCCCCTAAAGAGAACAGAGACATTTTAATCTACTTAATACATGCATCACGAAATCTATGTCCCTCCTCGAGGTCAGTCAGCGGTGAACACTGGCCAGTAATAACTTACATGTATGTTCCAGCCCAACCAGATATTAGAATTTCCAACTATATGTACGTACCAGATACGAATATTGGAACGGGCCTTACCTAGCTACCTTGTTACGTACCTACGCAGCCAAGGGATATCGTACATATATACTACAGCACCTTGAACCGATCAAGCCGCTTGGCTGCACGTGGGCTTCCAATTACATAGCGGGCCTCGAGGCTCGAGCCTCTCTGGGCCACTCCCCATGACCCAGAAATTTCAATACATTCCCGGAAGCCACATGCAAAACTTCGATCAACTGGAGAATCAACTTGCAGCTTCAAGAGCCAAACACCGTCTGAACCACGTCTAGGGACTCCAACTTTACCCCAAACCGGGTCGGGGTAACGGATTCACCCATCGTCCGTGTTACCGGAGGTAGACTTTACTTGGAGGGTTCGCAATTGAGATCCTACCTTCTATCGGGAAACGGCAATAGGAATCACCAAAAAGTAGCACAGTACATGTGTATGGTACGCGTTCTGTGGTACCTGAATAGATCATCTGAATCTGCAGCTGTGCGTTGCCAAGACTAGAAGCGTCGCCTTCGTCATACCTTATCCGACGACAATAATACTCGGTGAAGAGAGCGAGATAGTTGATTATACACCAAAGAAACAATTTTTGCAACATAACTTTTTCGCCGGTCGACTTTTCTAAACTTCTTCAGTTAAAAATAACACGAAGGGGACATCATCTGTCACGTCGTCTCCAGTCTATTTCAGACCACGAGGCCAATCCGCTGCTATGGATTGGCTAAAGCTCCTGAAGCCCTTGCAGACCTTTGGCACATCGTACCTTTATCCCGCGCTCAAACTAACATTGAAGCTATGCTATTTTGTCACGATACCCCTACGCTATCCAATCTACTATCTCTTTAATTTTGTCCTGTTTCTCTTATCTCCCATCTGGTATATACTTCACTCGATCTCGAGTACAACTCTAGCCCTTGCGGGTTTGGCCGCTAAGCTCAAGGTATTGTATTCCCTTATAGCCTGTTCCTTGTGACACCCCCTCATAACTTCTCCTCGGTAGATAGTAAGGCTCGGATGCTAATCGTAAGATAGTACTTTTATATTTACGTAAGAGCGTCCATCTGCGATAACATGATACTCGAGGGGTAGCACTATCATACTAACCCTAATACTGAATGCAGTTCGCCTACGCAACCATTATAGGTATCTGCGCCGGTTGCGTACTCTACGGGACATCCAGCCTCATCTTCGTTGCGCTTGGCGTCGATGCATCACAGGATAAAGATTCGGATTATTTCGGAAAGGGTAAACCTCTGCCCCCATACGACGATGATGAAGAATCTCATGACCTAGACTCTGGTACTCGTTCCGGGGACAGCTCCAGCAGGCTATCCGTGGCTAGGTCAGCCTCTAGACGTGTAAAATCAAAGCATCAAGCAAAGGATGATACACACGAGATATTCGAAAGGCAGTGGAAGTTACTAAGGTCCTCTGAGAAGCCTAAGAGGCGACGTAGGGGGCTGCTTTCTCAGACGATTCATGAAGAGAGCAGTAGTGACTTTTCGTAAAACCCCGATAAGAACCCGAAATAATGCCTTCAGATTACGCCGCGCTCAACTCGGGCCATGCATGACTGGCAAGTGCCAGATTCACATATCGGCCTGCAATACGCCCGCATCGTTAACCGTATCCACCACTCCAGGCAAAAATTCATGACTAGCTAGCTAAACTCTGGCCCCGGACCGTGCTATGGTTAGAACACTCGAAACTCGAAACATGACAGTCCTAGACGTTGTCAAGTATTAGGAAAAACTCGCCTCCGTCACAGCTAGTAGCTACACTGGGGTCACTGGCAGGCGACTTTAATCGTTAATGTTTTCCACTAACTATACCTTCAAGATACCTAGTTACAACAAAATAATCAACTCTAAGGCTGGCACCTACATGTTAAGTTATAATTATATACTTGTATAATGCAGAACGGATAATAAATAAAGCGCAGGCGTTTTTCCTCTACCCAAGTTCACTTCGACGTTGTTATCAAAAGTCCAACGGCAATTATACTCTTCCATTAACTACAGGCTACGAGAGAAAATCGATCTGCTGCAGCCCGGGGTAGTCAGGGATGCAATACGGCCATCTAATCGCTTTGATTGATTCTTAAAGATACTCTTGATAAATTGTTATAGTAACGGATTATACACTTGAAGAGTTTGATTAAAATATGGAAGGTAAACTTTTTTTTGTTTAAATTTGATAGCCCCTGAATTATCCCCCTAATAGACCCCCTATTGCGATCTAATACAGCAAAGCAGACTTGACGTAACTAGTGTAATATGGCTTTAGCTGCACCATGTACCTGCAGTACATCTGCTTCCTTTATAGCAGCTAAAGGGTTACCGAGATCGGATACCAGCGCCGCCTAGACGGCACTTTAAATAGACAAATCGACCGTCTGGCCAATCAGAGGATCTCTATTTAACAATATCACCCCGCCCCCACTTAAATTTTCTGTCGCAATACAGGCGAAAGTTGCCTCTGGATATTTGACAATCCTAAATATTTCTAATATACGCGCCATCCTTCAAGAACGACTCCTCTTCAGTATGATACAAGTCAATTTGTTCCTACAGTCATAACTACCCATCACTCATGGCTGCTGCATTTGTGAGTTCCTCTACTGTCAATTGGTTCGCTCTCACAGAGCCCTGACTTACACGGCCATCTTTCAGCGAAGAGCCGTTGCTCTCAACATCGGCACACGACTACGGCTTCAGACCTTCGTCACCCGCACTCGACCTCTTTCCGCCGCCGTGTCCCAATGCCGCGCTTATCTCTCCACCGGGCCCCAACGGCAATATGCTTTCCACTCTAAGCTTGAAGACACCCTCGACGCCGCAGCCCTCCACTCCTCCCAGCCGTTTTCTATCCCGGCCAACCCCCAGACCCTCACCGAAAAGATCGTCCAGCGATATGCCACGGACCTTCCCCCGGGAAAGAAGGTCAAGGCTGGTGACTATGTCACGATACGGCCTGAGAGAATCATGACGCACGACAACTCTTGGCCAGTAGCCATGAAGTTCATGCAAATTGGAGCCTCCAAGATCAACGACAACCGCCAGGTCATTATGGTAAGTCTATAAGTATTATAACTGGCTACGACATACCTACATAGTAGTTCAAATTGCCTAGATAGATAGCCGTGATTCACTCAGGAAGCAGTAAACCTTGGCTAATCCTTGTAAGACTCTTGATCACGACGTACAAAACGAATCGCCTGCAAACCTCAAAAAGTATAGACAGGGTCAGTCTTCCTTCATGGCTGGTTTATCCCCTTTTCATATATTGTCTCATGGATAATGCTCCCGAGATATACTCTTAAACATAGTCGTATATGGTAATTATTGACTGATAAACCTGTAGTGGAGGAGTTTGCTACCCAGCACGGCGTCAAGTTGTAAGTATGCTCTCATTAATGAGCTTTTCCCATCCTGGAATGTTCAACCAAAGCAACTTCGAACATTCATTGACTGAGGATCCCGTAGTTACCCGGCCAAAAGAGGGATAGGTACATGAAAACCACCAGCAGATAAGGTACCGAAAGATGGCAAGCCTGCTAACTATCAGATAGGCCATCAAATTATGGTCGAAGAAGGTAATACACGGCCAGTGCTTACTATCGATGGGGACCATGTTAACAAATGAGCAGGACACGCCTGGCCGGGAACTCTGACCGTCGCGAGTGACAGCCACTCCAATCATTATGGCGGAATAGGGGCTCTCGGCACACCCGTTGTAAGAACCGACGCCGCTAGCATATGGAGCACATCTAAGACTTGGTGGCAGCAAGTACTTTCCCAGCCCTCTGCTCGCAAACCTGTGAAGCACTCTCGAAGAGGCCTTTGCTAATGATGTATGTGCTAGAATACCTCCAATTGCCAAGATCACATTCACTGGGATCCTCCCCCGAGGCGTTACGGGTAAAGACGTGATCGTTGCTCTGTGTGGTTTGTTCAATCAGGACGAAGTTTTGAACCATGCTCTGGAATTCACGGGATCCGAAGAGACTCTGGCAAGCATCCCTATCGATCACCGCTTGACGATTGCCAACATGACTACTGAGTGGGGTGCTTTGAGTGGTAGGACTAAACATCGAAAGGAGACAGACAAGCAAGTGTTAATACATGATGTAGGGTTATTCCCTGTTGATGAGAAACTCATCGCCTGGTACCGCGCCAAGGCTACCACCGCAGCCATGTTCGACACCTCCCTCAAGGAGCGCATCAACCATGAGCGCATCGACGAGCTTGTAAAGAACAAGCTAGTTGCCGACCCCGGTGCTACTTATGCCAAGGAGCTCTACCTGTAAGTATTTTTCCGCATCTAAAGTTCTTCCCCTGAGGATATGTCTCATGAGCACTATTACGGAGGCAGAATCCAAAAGAAGAACATTCCAAGGCAATTATTAACTGTATTCCCACAGAAACTTATCTACACTTTCCCCGTTTGTTGCAGGGCCTAACTCTGTGAAAGTCGTTACCCCTGTTCGGACTCTTGAATCCCAGGATATTCCTGTGGATAAAGCTTATCTCGTTTCCTGTACCAACGCTCGAAGCTCGGATTTCGCCGCCGCAGCTCAAGTCTTCCGGGAGGCATCCAAGGACGGCGAGCCCGCTAAAATCGCACCCGGCGTCAAACTTTACATTGCTGCGGCCTCCATCCCCGAGCAGGAATTATCTGAGGAGGCAGGCGACTGGAAGGTCTTGGTTGACGCTGGAGCGCAAGTTCTACCCCCTGGGTGCGGCCCTTGTATCGGACTCGTCGGTTTTACACTCCCCAAAAATTGAAAAGAGAAAAGAAACACCCAATAGCTAACCGAGGACATTATAGGGTACTGGTCTTCTCGAAGACGGCGAAGTCGGTATAAGTGCATCCAACCGGAACTTCAAAGGCCGTATGGGTTCAACCAAGGCAAGAGCTTACCTAGCCAGTCCGGAAACCGTCGCAGCGAGCGCTCTTCGGGGTAAGATCGCTGGTCCTGGTTGGTACGAGAAGCCCGAGGGTGTCGAGAAGGTTATTATTGGCGAAGGTAGCGGTGATCATGTCGTCGACAAGGCTCGGTCTGTGGAGGATGCTCTCGACAAGATTCTTGGTCAGGTCGATAGCATGATTGCTACTGCTGAGGGTGCCGCCGGCGAGGGTGCCACAGAGCAGTCATCCACAGAGCAGTCATCCACCTCCGCCGCGCCTGAAGATGAAGCCGTAACCGAGATTCTTCCTGGTTTTCCCGAGAGGATTGAAGGCGAGATCGTCTTCTGCGACGGGGACAACATAAACACTGATGGCATTTATCCGTAAGTTTGATTTACTCCTGAGACATGATATGCAACTACCCAAAACTTCGAGAACTACGCATAATTAACCGGATGTGTCGTAGGGGTAAATACACTTACCAGGATAACATTTCCAAGGAGAAAATGGCCGAGGTGTGCATGGAGAACTACGATACCGAGTTCCGCACGATCGCCAAGCCTGGCGATATCCTCGTAACAGGTTTCAACTTTGGCTGCGTAAGGCCTACCTATCTCTCTCTTGTCTCTCCCAATCTCCTCTTAGTGAGCAACCACTAACGTGAAAACCCCAGGGATCCTCAAGAGAGCAAGCCGCAACGGCAATCCTAGCAAAACAGATCCCCCTCGTCGTGGCCGGCAGCTTCGGCAACATCTTCAGCCGCAACAGCATCAACAACGCGCTGCTGGGCGTCGAGCTGCCTGCGCTCGTACACCGTCTGCGCGAGACGTATAAGAACGAAAAGGATAAAGTCCTGACCCGTCGCACGGGCTGGAAGTTGCTCTGGGACGTTCGGAGGTCCAAGGTGGTGATTACCCAGAAGGATGGGTCGTCGTGGGAGCAGAAGGTCGGCGAGATGCCGCCTAATGTGCAGGAGATTATCGCGTGCGGTGGACTGGAGGGTTGGGTTAAGACTAAGATCGCGGCTGAGAAGTAACGTCAAGCCTATGGATAATAAGTACGTAGATGATAGCCTCTTTCGAGCGTTCTTTGGCATTTGTCATCTCGGCCACTACAGCTAGCCTCTTTTCTTTTTGGAGGAGGGAGAAAAAAAAAAGGATACCTGGTCACGTTTTTCACTTTCTTGAAAAAGGTGGATGTATATTCTAGAGGTTACAGTTGCATGGCTACAATAGGCTACCTTATGTATATGTGTTCATACTCTCATACAAAAGCCCGAGGTTAATAAAATTACTACCTACTCTTCAACTACCTAGGTAGTTAAGTTTCTGCTATGCTGCGTTCGGTCTAATAGTCATCCCATGCACTACTACACTACAGGGTTACACCTATCTCTTGTCAATTGTCTAGGTACTATATAGAGATAATATAATGTAACAACCTTGTACCTTGGGAGAATGAAAACTCCGACAATGGCTGTAATGTGGTGAGGTTAACCAATAGGTATGTTATTTAATCCAACGTTAAGAACTAATAAGTCAGTTATGTATTATGTAGAATAATAACCAGATTCAAGCAAGTACTGCACACCAATACAACTATAAGCTCAGTCGAATTAGCCAACCAGGGTCTTTTGTAACAAGGGATCTAGTATCTTCTGCACGTCTGTCGTGGAGCATAAACACGATCATGAAGGTTAAAGTAGGGTATTTATTCGTATTGTATCAGTCAACAGGATGCTGTTCTTATGTCTTTAAGTATGACTATTGTTCAAGTTAAGAATAGTTTGGTACTTCGTCTGTTCAGCCTATCAGAATCATGCAGCTTCCAATCCAAGGCCACAAAACCTCATATCATCTCTCCACCACTCCTGATAGAATATATGATTTCTAAGTTTGCAGTCAACAAAAAAATATCATTCGCATAGGCCATCGATGACACTATCGATGACACTATCGATGAACAAATATTGCGTCTAACTAGTCGAAGATGTTGAACATAGCCAATGCAAAGTAATATTTCCAGGTGAGAATTCTTTGACTAGTTAATAGTAAACAAGATGTTCTGCTCGTCTCGCCACTGTTTACAGTCATGGCGATCTATAAATAATATTGAAGAGAATGGTTTGTTTTTCTCTCCACTGGTTGCAGTAATCGCGGTCTGTAAGTAATATTGAAAAGAACGTTCTGCTTGTCTTGCCATTGATTGCAGTAATCGCGGTCGTATTCAGCCGAGCCAAAAAAGGGAGTGGACTTTTCGTCCAGGATTGTGGTGCGTGCATCGCCGTTGCGCTCAGCCTTCCCCAAGAAGTGAACATGAATATAGATATAAACACTCCCTGGATCATTGATATTAAACGCTATGTTCCTCGGTCGAAAAGCCCAGGTGTCAATTCAGCCCTGGGTCTTCTTCGCGCGACCCAGAGCTCCTTCTATCCCAGGATGGTTATACTCCTTGGGCCGGTCTATTCCAGCCAGCGCAGACCTATCCATCACAAATAAATCTTTGTCAAGGTTGGTCCTTTATCGCCTGCTTGTCCTGGCTGGCGGAAAATATGCAGGCGGAGGTAAGGGTAAATAGTAAATAACTGATATTGGTGTTGGTTAGTCAATGGGTATAAGTGCTTGGGTATGAGTTCTTACCTTGGCACCTCTAGGCGGAGGGGAACGAAAGGTTCGGTTTCTCCTTGGCCAGCCAACACTCTCGTGTTATCTAAAGTGCCGTGTAAATATAGTGAATAGTCCACCTTGAAACTGGCATGAGACCAACACTTAGGCTGGTTATTGAAACTGCCTATCCTGTGTTTGTAGATAGTTCTAGATGAGATTAGTACTTAACTGAGCCTTTATGCCAGCCGTTCATACCATAGCAAAGTTCATACCTTTTAGATGGATTGGCATCCGATTGTTAAGGCATCCGTCTAATAAAATGGGCTTGAATAAAGATAACATAAGACACCACAGATCGCACAACCGGAGATGTGATGATCTACCCTTAGAAAGATGGTCCGAGGTCCACCTATTGGCTTAATAGTAGGTAGGTAAATCATAGTAGTTAAGGAATAGTAGTTGAGTAATAGTAGTTGAGTAATATTGTTGAAATAAGTTGGATGTGAGAAGTTGAAGTTGAAGTTTCTGGGAGAGAAGTCCGAGAGTTCGAAAAGTCGGGGAGGGCGACGTGTTTATATATTTTTTTAGAATGGTGCGGTTCCTCAGGCGTTCTTTCCTGCGCGAGGAAACCGCAAGTACTTTTCCTCAGATTATGCAGGTGCCGTAGGCTGCAGTGCCTTGTACTTCAGGAAGTTACGGGGCGGCGACCGAAGTTACCAAGCAACCACCTCAAGCGAAATAAAATAAAAGGAAGGCGCCGACCTTGGAAGGTACCTAGGCAGTTATATAGCAGCCTAGTAGTGTCGTAAGTTCCCAAGCAGCACACCAAATTGAAATGATACAAAGGCAGGCGCCGACCTTGGGAAAGAACCTTTCGAACCTAACCCACCTAGGTAATTGCACCCGGCAACAAGGTGCCGTACCTAAAGACGGAGAACAGAGGAAAGAGTGAAAACTTTAACACGTTAGCCCATAATTAACCCAAGACCGTTAACTTCCAATAGGTACCTTAGGTACATTGCTATCAGACAGCTTTGTAAAGCCATGTATTTCTTACTCTATTAACTCCCCCTAACTGCAACTAGCTATCAGAGCCATGGCCATAGCCATAGCCATACCA
Source organism: Daldinia sp. EC12 (assembly GCA_002120325.1). NCBI lineage: Eukaryota > Fungi > Ascomycota > Sordariomycetes > Xylariales > Hypoxylaceae > Daldinia > Daldinia sp. EC12. Next base: position 501,689 of record KZ112934.1, on the reverse strand, counting down.
AGAATAGTTACCATGAACTCCATTGATAGAAAGTCTCTCATTTAACTTTAATATCACTTGTTGATTCTGCAACTTGTAGCATTCTCGAGGCAACCCTTCAACATATAATTCTTGGCTGGCTTATATGCCCCTTAAAAAAAAGAAGAATCGAATTGAATTCTCCGCGTACCTGATTCTATGCTATGAAGCCCGATATGACAACACGTTCTCGCGGACCCCAGTCCGCATCCATTCATACATAACGCGGAACGCCAAAAAGAAAACCATGTGCCGCGGCCCTTCCGTTGGGCTTACCGCATACCTTGTTCGCAAAACCGCTGATGGAATAAGTTACTAAAAATTAGGGGAATGGTAATGGTTCGTAATTTTAGGAAATCTCCGCCTGTTGGGAAAAGGGGGCGGTGGACGAAGTGGTGGTGGTGGTGGTGGAGGCGGAGATGGGATATTTTGCCTTCTCCTTGTCCGAGGCTTATTGCGATTCTATCGCCGATATACGTCTCGGTCCCTATCCCTAACTGGGGAACGACTGCGGCTGCGTGTCTGGCTTGCACGGCTACGGTCATCGTAATCTCCATCTCGACGATCCCAGTCACGTCGTCTGCCATCACGATCCTCCCATCTTCGACGATCATCTCTCGGTGGCCGATCCTCTCTAGGGGGTCGATCACCGTCACGGTAATGCGGGATATAAGTGTCAACATCCGGCCGATTAGCCCCGCGGTTTCTCGGCGCCCGGTCCCTGAATGAGTCGTGGTGCTCGGCAGGATTATCCCATCCGTTTCCTGGATACTCAGGTGGAGGAGGACGTGGTGGCAATCGATGATCCATATGAGGTTGGTCTCGCGCCCAAGCAGGTCGGCGGCCTTCTTCGCCACCTCGATATCCACCATGATGCTTAGGATATCGTCTGTTACCATATCCATCCCCACTGCCAAACTCCGCATTCGGACCTCCAAACGCGCCGACACCGACGGTACCTCCCTTAGGGGCGGGTGGCAGAGCAGCTTTTCGATCATGGAATTTCCTACGGTCCAATTCGTGGCTGTCTTCGAAAGTAGGGAGGTCTTCTGGCTTTGCTGGGAAGGGAGAAGATTTGAAGTAAGGGTGTTCTAAGGCATCAATAGCGTTGATACGACTACGCCAATCAAGCGTTAGGAGCTCTTTCAACAGAGATATGGCGCTTGAACCGTGTTCGCGGAATCGTTGCGATAATGAACCTGGCCGTGGTCGGGGATTAATGGCCTCAGCACCAGGTAATTGTTTCCATCCTGGCATAGTCTGGTCCGTCGGAGTTCCAACTAAATCGAAGATAATTTCGAGCTGATGCCCATCGCTCTCTCCGGCTAGAATAGGCTTGCCAACTAACATCTCACCGAAAACACAGCTAAGTGAAACATTAGTATAGCCCATGGCAATAAAGTAGTCCCGAGGCTTACCCAACACCCCACATGTCAATAGCAGTGGTGTACTTTTTAAGGTGTAATAAGAGCTCAGGAGGTCGGTACCATCGCGTGACGACAAGGCTAGTGTACTCTCTCCGACCCTCTCCACCACCTTTTCCACGTTCGGGGACCGGTCCCTCGTAATGTCTTGCCAGACCAAAGTCAGCAATCTGAAGTATGCCTTTATTGCTGATGAGCAGATTGGCGGCCTTCATATCTCGGTGAAGGATCTTGCTATCGTGTAGGTAACGGAGACCTTCGAGGAGCTGGAGGAGGTAGCATTTGATTTGCGGTACTGTAAATTGGACGGATGGGTTGTCGAGCAGGCCAGATAAGTCGTGGTCCATGTACGGCGTTACCATATACATGATGGGTCGTTTTCTCTTGTCGGCTTGAAGGGGTTAGTCCGCAGGAAATCATCATCGTAGAGCGAGTATACATACTCATCTTGCTATGATGCTCAACCGCCATATCTTCCAGGCGCAAGACATTCTTGTGCGACAATAGCTTAAGGAGCTTGATTTCTCGAAGGGCCGTGATGGGGAATCCGTCCTTCTCGTTGTGCATTATAATCTTCTTCAGGGCAACTAACGCTCCATTCTTTCGTGATCTCGCCTTGTGAACTTCGCTTGGAGGGAGTTAGAAGTTACTGGTCACCCAGCAAGGAGTTTGGAGGATGCTCACCCAAAAGTACCCTCTCCTAACTTGCCCAGGAGCTCGTAGTCGCTAATCCTAGAGCAGCCTACGAAGCTATCCCTAGGCCGTTGATGCTGAATCGCAAAGGATCTAGGCGAAGGCGCCTCGTTTCCGCTATTGTGCGCCATGTTCGTTCGGGGTTTGAAGTTTTCGGAAGTTGAAAACTGCACGTTTCGCAGGGTCGAAAAGTAACCGTAATACGGATTGGAGATGATGAAGTCGGTTTAATGGAGAAAGAACCGTTGACCAAGCCAGGAATTCGTTTGCCAAGTTGACATGGCAGAAACCAGTTTGAACCCGCTAGGTCGCGAGAAATAAACGCCAGGTTATAAAGGGTCCGATCGCATTATGTTTACTAGAAATATGCTTCGTAAACACGATTTAGTTAGATGTCATTCTCAACTTTGATGGTTGTCTGATCGCGTTTCTTGTACGAAAAAGAACCGACGCCCCAAAACGCCCCAAATTGGGATCCACTTTAAAAAGGTACGCTTGGTACATGTACATACCTATGTACCTGCAGTTTGGGTTGGGATCCGGAAGAATGACGAATGCAGAATGCCGTCCGTGCAGCATCTACGGTTAGTAGATTAATCGCGGATAAGAGAATACTATGTACTAGCCCGATAACCCACCCCAGTTATCCGCGGGGAATCTTCGGTTCTGAATGCTTACCTTGACGTCTACGGAAGCTTCCATCTTTAAGATATCGCATGTACCTCTCTATCCAGCTATTTCACTTTATTGACCTCACGATACCAACTTGAGTCGGACTTGTCGGTTTCATTTGCCATTGCGAGCCCACTCCATCCCATATAGAAAAGGCGTAGGTCTTGCTAGCATAATCATATAATGTCTTATATGCGCGGCGCAATTAACAATTGCTAGATTCGACAAACCATGGCTAGCCCCGGTCCGATTAGGCCTCACGTCCCCGGCATCTACAGATACACTGCTACCGCTCTCGGCGCTAGCATGTGGTTCTTCGTAAGGCCTCTTCTACACGTATATTCTGTTTGGAGAGAACTGCATGCGCTAACTTACCTTGAAGCTAATGTGGCGCGCGAGGAAAGATGGTAATTGACCCCTCCAGATCCAAACAGTACAGAGAGCAATTACTTACCCGAATCCAGGCCCCGTCCTACTCGGCTGGAAGCACCCATGGGACCACTAGATTAGCAACTCCATCAAAGGCGACATAGGATTACGTGGAGGCAGAGGACATATACCACGATCGAGGGGAGGGTTAAAGATGCAGAATACGCAACGATTACCAGGCATGAAAGAGCTCCGAAGTTAATAGAAGAGAAGAATTGTACCTATACTTCGGTGTACCACATACTACGGTGTTGCTGTCACGATTTATTCCGGCTTCTCGAACAGATAATGAGCTACTCCCCAGGTATCCCCACCCTGATAGGCGAATAATTCCGAACAAGCCATGTAAAAGATCTGCCACCTATTGTACCACGTGTTCGCGTTGTCCTCTCCGTACGTCTCCTTCAGATGAGGCCATATCCGCTTCTTGTTCGCTATCATGTTGGAAAGCCAGTGCTTTGCTCATGTCAGCGCGTCTAATAGCCCCTTTTACGAGAATTTACTGCCAAGGATGAAATGAGGAGGGAGTTTATGCTTACCTCGCACGTCTTGGAGTAATTGTTCCCATTCACCCACCATTGCTTCTCGATATGAAGGTCCTTCTGGAAATACAGTAGTAGATCTGCTGACGGCACTATTCAAATACAGCCAGATCAGTTGAGTTGTCCTCCAGATTAGCTTAGGAGTTAAATAGGTATAGAGCTTTAGATACGTACTAGTCCCGCCAGTGAAAAAATGCGTCGTCATCCAGCCCTCCTCGAAATCATACGGGGTATTCTTATGCGCAAATAAGTGAACAAACAGCTTGCCGCCGGGCTTCAAAGCCCTCGATATCTTGGCCATGAGCTGCTCGTAATTCTTCATGTGTTCGAAAAGCTTGAAATAGGATCAGCCGTGCCTTTTTATGATAAAAATACGCGACCAGTACCTCTATCGAGACCACCCGGTCGAACCTCTCCTTCTCAAACTCGTAGTCCACCACATCTCCCGTGACGACCGTCAGATTCTTCAGGCCCTTATCCCTAGCCTTAGAGTCGATATACTCCTTCTGCGTCCGCGAGTTCGAGAACGCGGTGATTTCTGACTTGGGGAACTTCTCTGCGAAATATAGCGCGCCGGAGCCCCAGCCGCATCTATTTGTTAGTTAAATAAATTTCCGTCAGCTCAGACGTCTTTTTTTTTTTTTTGCTGGGTTGTTAGATGGCTCACCCCAAGTCTAGGATACTCATGCCATCATGGAGTTCCGCCCTCGCGGCATATAGCTCCAGCATGGCCACTTCAGCTTGGGCGAGGGTCTCGCTGCCGTTGGGGTACAAACTGCAAGAGTACTTCATACATGGACCCAACATCCCGAGCAGAATACCTGTGCCGACTTCATAGTGCTGCGTATTAGCAGTAGCAGTTTCAATAGCGATGGGTCGCGTGCGTAGTAATTCGATATACTTCATCTTGCGCTCGTAGTCGGCGTCTAGCGTTGAAGACTTAATCTCTTCAAGCCGCTGCGCTAACTGCCGCCGAATTCCAACCCGGATTACAGGATGTGGTAGATAACCACGATCGAGGAGCCAGTCTATGGTATCCATTTAAGTCATGTTGACTCTGTAAAGGGGGTGGTGAGGCCATTTACCAATATTCATATTGCGTTTTATTCTAAGCTTCTTGGATAAGTATAAGTATATTTAGAGATAGTACAACCAATCCTCGATCTGCACGGCGATAAAATAGACTGAAGCGAGGTTTCGCCGTCTCATCTACGCTTTGCATTCATGCATCTGCCCCCTTTGTGAAACAGAACAGCATGAAAGTGGGCCCAAGTCAGAGAAGTCTGTTGATCATACATGTAACCAACTTGAAAAAAGCAATGAGATGTATTGGGGTACAAGGGCTGGTTCCCTACTACTTCATATCCAATAATCCCTGAGGGGTCGGTCCCTTCTAAATCTATCAGAGCCAAAGATAATTACCAAAAGCTCCACGAGATAGGGCAACGCCAAGAGACATGAAGATATTAATTAGGTAGATTTATTATTTCCATCCAGCTAGGTTCGATATCTTCTATCACGATTCGATATTCTTCTCTTTTTCCACTTTCCGCTTCCCCTTTGGATCTCGCCGCCTTTCCCATATCTGCAGATACGACTCTCCGAGATACAGCAGTTCCTTCTGCGTCTTCTCCACGAAGAGGTCCTGGCACACCACCCATTCGTCTCTCCCTTTATCCTTAAGTTGGACCTTCCACGTCTTCCGTTCCTCTCCCGAATCAGCCACGTCCTCTTTTGCCCTGACCGCTTCGTGCGTGACATTCGCGACTAGATCGTACCAGATTGGCTCCCCTGGTGGATAATCTGCTGGGCTTGGTTCTACGTAAGGCGATACATCGAGACCGACGCGTGCATCGAATGTGACAATGGTTGGGTTCCGCTCCGACACGAATTTGTTCGTAGAAAAGCGTTTAATGTGAAACGTAAGATATGGTGGTAACGGGTGCATCAGTCGGTATCGTTTCCTTTGCGCCAAGTGTTCTTGCGCCCTCACGCCATCGTATTTTGTCAAGATAGTCGTTAGGGGAACTTGGGGAATAATGTTGCGCTCCAGCTCGTCTTGGAATAGAGGTGCAGGGGGTAGATCGAGGGTCAAGAGCAAGAAGCGATTGATATCCGTCTTAACTTCAGCTGCCTCTTCAAACCGCAAACGATCACCGGCATCCGCTTTGGCTGTGATGGCTTGCGACTCGACTTTGAGCTTCCCCTGGAATATCCGTTGTATAATACTACTCCCCGGCTTCGTTTTACTTCCACCTAATCCTAGGTGCAAATTGTTAAGAAACCACGATAAGAACTCAACAGGGTCTGACTGGTTTGTCAATGTGAACTTTTTGTTTGACCTCAACGAAATCTCCTGCAACAGTTCGTGAGGTGATACGTGATTCTTGAAGGCTCTGGGGTTCCATATCTTTCGAAATAAAATTCCACAGCGCTTCACGAGCTCCGTTCGCGACGACAGATCTTCTAGTAAGAAGTAGTTCCGCAGAGGGGAGACGTGAGATAGCGCCTGAACTACAACATTGAGATAGTCGTTCTCCTTAATGTTGTTCATCCCCACAAAACCAGGCGTGTATTCTTTTCCATCCAGCGTCCACGCCGTCCGAGCCTTGCGATCTAACTCCATCACCTCCTGCTTCGTGTATCTCGGATCAGATACATATTTTATATCGTCCAGGGATTTGCTCTTCACTTCGTAGCCTTCTGGTAACACGTAAACTTTCTGCGTCTCCATGTTGATGAACACGTGATGTCCGACATCGAGAGAATGGAAATATGCATGCGATTTAGGACCTCGGCCCTGGAAGTATTTCCCACAGACTAGACATGCATAGACATTTATATTTGACAAGCTGATGGAGCATAGCTTCTCGAAATCGAAGTCAAGCACATTGCGATCGATCGTATCTAGATAGAGGTCGTCATACCCGGCCGTAGGGGCAGACTGCCGTATCGGCGCCTTGGAAGGCTCATCGTCAAAATCATCATCGGCGTCATCGCCAGTAGTAGGAGTATCGTCAAGTTTCTCGTCTGGAGGCGAAGCGCCGTTGCCATTCAGTTCGGGGCCATCGTCAAACCGGGACCTTTTCGATGCAGGCGAACCCACATCGAGCTCCTCCAAAGCTTCGGAGGCCTGTCTTTTAGGCATGTTGGCAAAAATATAATCTCGATCCGGATTTCTACGATACTTTAAAGCAAAAGGGTGCTCGAAGGAAGATCAAACGTCTGGTGGAACACAAGGCTAAAAGGAATGGGAAATATGCAAGTCGCGACTTTGAAGCTATCAAAGCTTCTTTCAATTTAATTGACGGGAACTGGAACATTTAAGGCTGGATCGGTACGTACCTCCTGCACCTAAATTAGCGCCCCTCTATCCGGACCATCGCCGGAAACCAGTCAATTAATGTTCTAACCTAGAGCATTCATACGTACCTAGGTAGGTATGTACCAACCTACCTCTACGTCTAAAGACACCAAAGTGCGAATGCAGTCATTACTTTAAATTTAGTGTTAAATATATGTATTTCTAATTCAGTTAATTCAAGGTAATTCAGATCAAATTCACAATATGTCGCATATCATGCGTACCTAGGTAGTTAATGCATATTATTCTCTATTTGGGGTATCATAATTCTATCATAATTCGTGTCTTGCTCGCATGCGCCGTTATTTCAGCACCTGCTTCAACTTGGAACTCTTCCCTCTCATCGCCGTGCTCTGGCCGAAGGGCGTCCGAGGTGTAGCACCACCACTTCCTCCAATCTGGCTCCAGAGCCGTTGCGCCGCCGGCGTCAATCCACCTGTGACGCGTGGGCTACTTGGGAATTTTGGTACGGGTCTCTTCTCAACTTTTCCGGTCAAACCAATCTTGGAAGATGTTCTCTTAGACTGTGAGATACGGTCAACCATGCGATGGTGAAGGGCCTCCCGCTTGCTCTGCTCCTTGATGACGAACGGATTGGGGGTTGAATCGCCGGGCCCGAGATCAATCTTCGGTGCCGGTGGCGGTTCGTATTCCGGCTCCTCGTCATCCACAAATGCATATCCATTTACTCTTGGTGTTTCACTTCCCGCGGTAGTCGAATTCAGCTCACTCATTCCTCGTTTTCCCGCAATGGCATCTCGGACAGCGGAGAGCGATGGAGATGATGGCACAGATTCATCATCGCTAACCTTCAATACTGGCATCCTCGTATTCTCATAGTTAACACCCTTTGGAGCAGCTCGAGACTCGTTCTCTGCTCTTTGCACCCTTGTCTCCATAGAATCCTCTATGCTCTCAGGGACAAACATCAACGAGTTATTTGGCAACGATTTCCATGTATCGGGTTGCGCAGGTTTCTCCTCCCGATCCTTGATAGCTAGGCGATCCCTTTTAAACCCGTCGTCCGTCAAACTCCGCGATTCCAATAATTTCGCTTCGACTTCCTTTTGCTTTATCTGCATCTTAGAAGGGAGCTTATTTCCCGTCCATAACCACGCGTATTTCTCTGCCTTCTTCGAATTTTGCTTGTCTAGGAGTTTGTAGAAGCTCTCGTTATCCTCGCTTGTGTACTTGGCTTGAAAGGCTCCTAGACTCATATTCGTATCGATTTCGTCCTTCTCCTTAAAACCCGATGCAGTAGACTCGGAAGCCACCGATACTGGTGTATCGCCTACAAATCCTCGGGGAGTTTGCGCGCCCGGGGCTAGGGATGTTCCTCTCCTCGTATTGCGACGTCCCGGTGTCATAACTTGTTGGAGTCGTCGGCTCGCGCTCGAGATCCATGCTGCATCCTTAGATTCTATCGCATCTAAGTATTCATGTTGCGTTTCGCTTTCTAAGAGCCCGGGAAAGAAATCTCGGGCGATGATTTGGGAGAGCGCATCCGTGTAGCTATCCTCGTCGAGGACTTTCTTTGGTCTCTTGATTCGTTTCGGGGGTGGTGGTGGAGGCATCAAATCGAGGTCATTTCTCTTTCGAATAAGCGCTGAAGAGGTCGCGTTATTATCCATGATAAACAGCTCCGCGTTGTTCTATGGGATATGGCTTTTCGCGATGAGTATGTTGGAATAAGTAAGATGAGGCAACGTTAAGGAATCCTTTGGCGTTCGCAATCAGCTGAGCTTATCGATATGCATGCAGCCCCACAATGTCCATCACGGCGGCCGCCTTGTCAGCCCGGCCAGCTTGCATGCGCTCTGGGCGCTACGTCACACTATAAATTCCTAAAGTTTCGTACTTGAAATACACTTATATACTTTTTTACTTCGCTTTTGTATTCAAAGAGTAAATGGTACAGTTACCTTAAGCAAATTTTATAACGAGCAAGTAGTATTCTGTGTCGTAACCATATCAAGTCACACAAACTAGAGTAGAATTGTCCAACTCTAATATTCTATCAAGTTAACAACTTGCTGCTATAAGTTCCACAGAATGAAGATACCTAGGTACGATAATCATTAAGAGTTTCAAGCTTAAGCAAAAGTAATACAAGCATAGCTACACGTTTTTTTCTTTTTTTTTTTTGCTTTTTTTCTACTCTTTTTTTTTTAGCTTAAGAGGCATCATAGAATACTTAATTAGCAAAACAACAGTCTTTGTCTACCTCACAACACCATAATAGCTCGCAGTCCAAGATACTGATTTTAGTAGCATCATAAAAAAATGGCAACCTATGCAATATTAGGACACATTCATCCCAATGAAGTAGAAAGGCATAATCACCGAAGCATAAGGACATTCTGTTGATACACTCAGCAATTATTCTCGCCATGCGTATCTATCCAACAAAATTCCTAGAACATTCAATGAAGATCTAAAGGACTACTATCGCATTAGAACATTAGCAAGGGAAACCTACGAAGCTACGTATTGTACAATGTAGCCTGGTATGTTAAACAACTTGATAAATTGCTAAATTAATTTTTTAATAAAATCATTTTAGTCGATAATATCATACTAGAAACTAACGCTTCTAATCACACAACTAACCATATTTATAACCTTACTGGATTGTCAAGTTTCAATAAAGTTTCGTTAATATCTACAATACCACTACTATCCCTAACTCTGAAATTTCCCTGTGTTCCTGTCTGTCCCATCAACAAACATATGTATGATATTAATCAAAAGAAAAAGAAAACGGAAAGTATACTACGTTACACAATTGAATACCCAGGTAGCAAGGATACACGATTCATACACTACTTATTCTACGTCATACGAATAAGGGGTCTAGACATGTCTTGAACACTCGACTTGATTAAGGGGTCTGTTTTACTACCGAAACATAAGTTAAAACCAAATGGCATTCCCAACAGGATATTTCTACAATTAAATAATTAACCTGCTTACAACGTCATTCTATTTTTTAGATTGGTAGTCCCTACTATTTGCAAAGACGTAATTACCTGGCTTAAACGCTGTGAGTAAATTAGACCTTCCCTTTACCGCTACATGAAGCACACTGTCTACCTAAATATGCCGGGCCTTATATACCGCCGATATGAATAACTGGTAACTATATGATATTGAAATTGTTTCGTCTGTCACAATGGGTCTTTACAGTCATCCCATGCCTGATCTCTGATCACTCTTTGTCTTAACAAGACTAGGTACATACGTCCTTAATTAATATAAGGACCACCAACGAACTAGAGATTCTAGTTACTGGTAAATTACCCTGTCTCTATAGCCAGATACCCGGTCTCCCACAATTCAAGGTCTAACTACTAGTATTAAATTGAAAGCATTGGATAGCAAGGGATGGCCGTTGTTGCACTTTTATTTATATTAACAAGGGAAGTTATATTACGATTAGGCCTAGTTACAGAAAGATGCTATTCTAGGGTATTATAGTTGTGAAAAATATGGATGTTTACAAAACTCTATGTCCTACTAGTTACATAGGAAATAAATTCAAGGCTTACCATGGTGCCTAAGAGTTGAAGGTCAAAGTGAATTTGTCAAGGTTTATTGGTTAGTCACTTAGTATTGAAGGCTAAGTTTAAAGTGTAGATAGAATTGTAGTCAAGTTATTCTAAAGTTCGCAGTCACTCGCTTAAAGTACAGGTCAATCAAGTAAAGACAGATATAGATGGATCAGCGCCTAGTATATTGTTTGTACGGCAAAAACGTGCTACCTATTTACAGAGAAGTTTTAATGTTACATCGAAAAAGTCTAAAATGCTAAAAATGGAGGTTTGTCGAGAAGAAGAATGCTGAATGGAAGATGGAAGAGAGAAAAAAACTGTATGCAACCCCTGTGGCCCCCGGCCCCCATCCCTTTGTCATGATATTCTCCGAAATGAAATACCAATCCCGATGATTGAGAAAAAGATGATGTGTTTTTTTGCTCGTCCTATCCCGTCATAACAACCCGTCGTTAGATCCCCTAGTGTGAAGTTACAAAGAGAAGAGAATCCGGGACCGTCATCATAACACCGTGAGACCGCTCAAGAAAGGATACGAATGCTGCTGAGAGAAAGAAATTTACGCGCGGAAAGAGCGGCCCGAGCGCTTGCGGCCAGCGGCGGCAATGTTGAGGCTGGCACCCTGGCCACCAGAGCACATGGTACCGGCAGCCATGGGCATGCTGACGGACCAGGTACCGGCGGCGCACTGCTGGTAGCTGGAGCCAAGGCAGTTGAAGGTACCCTCGGGGCTGCAAGCACCAGAGAGAGCAGAGCCAGAGCCACCAGCGGGGGGAGCAGGGGCAGCAGGAGGAGCGGGAGCGGCAGGCGGGGCGGGAGCGGCAGTAGGGGCAGGAGTGGAGGGCGAAGTGATGAAAGCACCACCATCAGAAGGAGGAGCCGGAGCAGGGTCGGCGGGGGCAGCGGGAGCGGGAGCGCTGTCACCAGCAACACAGCCACCAGTACCGCAAGTGGCGACGGAGCCAGCAACGGTGTTGTCCTCAACGGAGTCACCAGGGTTCTCGAACTTGTAGTCCATACCCTCAAGGGTGGCGGGCTTGCCCATGATGTTCATGACGAGCATGTCAGGGAGAGCATCGTAGTTGGCCTTGTCACCACCCTCACCAGTAAGCTCGAGAGCACCGCAGTTCATGTAGAACTCACGGTTACCGATCTTGTTGAGCCAAGACCAGGCGATGGTGGCCTTTCCGGCGGGGATGTTGGAGGGGATGGTGTAGTCGTAGGTGTAAGGGTCAGCGAAGTCAGCGCTGTCGGCGGGGAGGTTGCCAGGAGTGTCACGGGCAGGGCAGCCACCCTCAATGGAGTGGATGACCTTCCAGACACTGTCCTTGGTTGGGTTCTCATCGTAGGTAATAGAGACTTGGCAAGAGCCACCACCGTGGACGGCTGAACCCTTGAAAGAGAGCTGTTGCTTGGAGCCGAGGGCGTAGCTGTTCACTTCGCCACCGGTAGCAGTGTAGCCACCACCGATCTTGCAAGGGAAGTTGCTTCCATCAGGCTCGAGAGGGCCGTTGCTGAGAGCAGTGGGGTTGAAGGGGGCAGGGCTAACCATAACCATGTGTGCGTTGGCACCGGCAAGGAGACCGGCGAAGGCGGCAATCTTCTTAGAGTAAGACATTTTGACTGATTGATGAAACGATGAAATCTGGATCCTGCAGATTTAATGAAGTAAAAGATCGATCTGAATCGTTGACTGAAGAGTCTGAAAGTTGCTTGAACTAATAAGCGAAAAGTTAGCTTTGATGTCGTCGAAGAACAATAATATTGCCTTGATGCCTTTTCATTGGGACTGTATAAAGACGTTGTTGCGAAAAAAGAGGCTGCTTGAACCGCTCTTTCGAGTCTGGTCGAGTAGCTCGTAGTCGAACAATGCTTTTATGCAAGACCAAAGAAAGGAAGAAGAGCTTGTGCTAATTGGCTAGTTACTGACCTTGTTGGTTACTTTGTTCGACTAAGGGAACAAAGATAAATCAGTGACGTTGTTTTAAGAGAGTGAGATCGATCAAGATATTTTTTTTTCTTCGCGAGTAAACTCAAAGGAAGGTAATGCTCCAGGCGATTGGAAACGAAGATGTTTAGAAAATGAAGGAAAGACTGAAAAGGTATCAAATTGTTGCCGCTGGCGTGATGATGAGGGAAGAAACAAAACGACCGACTTGGGGTGATTTCAAGAGACTCTTATACTCTTGAAGGATGGGCAAAAGAATGGAAGGCGGCAAGTAAGTATGCACGATGATGGCGAAGAAAAGAAACGAATGCAGTAAGTTAGTGAGTTGGTGTAAGCTGCAGGAACAAAAAGGCAGGAGGAAAATTGATTGGATCTAGGAGGAACATAGTAGAACATGGGTTACATGGATTACATGGGTTTACCATGAGTTACATGGGATACCGTGGGCTACCCTGGGCCATCGTAGGCTTACAAGTGGCATCACTCACTTTTTTTTTTTTTTTTCCCTCCCCTATCCACTCTTCCATGGACCATGACTACGATGAATACCAAGGTACGCTTAATCCTTGATTACCCATAGGATGAGATCCACTCGCGGCGCAGAGTTCAGAGTAGATCGACAACCCCACACCTCAGGGCAATCGATGGAACATAGCCAGTAAAAGCTCGGCCATAACCGTCACTCTCGTGAGTTTCGAAGCGTGGTGTTGAAGAAGGGCGGCAGGGGTAAGGGGAAAAAAGTATTGAAGACAGGGGGGGAACTACATAGTACATATCTACATAGGCACATTGTAGTACAATACAAACGGAGATGTGTCATCGGAAGCAGTGATAGGCCCTAGCAAGACCCTAGTAAGGCCCTAATAGGACCCTAGTAACACTAACTAACTGTCAGCTACTGGCAGATGGCTCTTTTTGGTTTGTTTCGTCTTGGCTTGAACTGTGATCAAACATCATTCTGAATGGACAGAATATGGGCACGTCACAGAAATTGTTGTCTAAGATTTTTTTTTATTTCTTACTGTCATTACTTTTACTTTTGCGGTTATTTGTTAGGTTGATTTCAGTTATTCTCAGTTATGAAGTCATTGCTTTTCATATTGATGGTAAGGCATGATAAGAAAGTGTTTGAAATTACAAGTACCTTAGTAACTTAACAAACGAGACTGGTCCCGTGTCTGTTTGTTCTTTTTCCATTACCCCAGTCATGGCAAAGCCAGCTGCACTGTTGCAGTCTACATTGCAACGGCACCCGCCTACGCGCTTACGCTTTTAGGTACTTTAGTACGTACATGTTGGTAACATAGTTCCAGAAAAATTGATTCCAAAAGTGAAGTGTTAGTTCTTTTCTACGCCGTAAGTACCTAGGCAGCAAAGTTAGGGATGGAATGAAAATAGAATGCGGGTGAGGAATTAGTTGACGGCGTAGTCTTCGGCTCTCCATAAGTTTCAGAATACCACTGCTTCAATCCGGAAGGCCTTTTTCTTCAGGTCTGTCAGGCTGCATATCATCCAACCAATCAAATCGCTTACTTAGCAAATCTACTTGCCTGTTTTGGATAACTCAGCAGCCAATTATGGCAGCGTGCCGCAAAAAGAACATAAGTCCCTTACACTTGGGACTTGATCCTTTTCCCCCGTAGAGCCGTAGAAATATTCTAGTTGAAAATACGAGCACGGGAGGCAACAATTGTTATCTAGTTACTTCGTTTACGTATACTTGTCTTTTCGGGCGAACTCATCGTATGCGATCGTCAGGAGATATTTATGACTACACTAGATTCAGGGGTAGAGAGGCGAAAGACTTGCCCGGTTGCGTATCAGCCGAGGAGCTTGTGATGGGCGAGTGGGAATAGGAGAATTTTGAGTTTTTAGTCGTATGTCGAAAATGCGAAAATGGCTTCCAGCCTCTAGAATACCAGCTGGGTTGCGCCGAGAGATCCAAGCACTAGCCACTCATAGCTCAGGAACAGGGGTTAGGCTGATCCCCTGGAGGCCTTTGGAGAAGTTAACAAGCCTTTAATGGTCACTTCCCCTGCGTCTAAGCATTTTAGCGAGAGGTTAAACCCCCGCCCCCGCCAGGCTGATTGAAAAATGTGAAACGACACTAGTTTCAACCGGCGCTCAATTCTTCGAATGAGGGTTGTAATGCGAGAACTCGCGACTCCTAATCACCTATGAATTTTTGGAGGGTTGGCTCGTACCTAACATACGTGACCGATCGCACCATGCCGCTTGCAACCCTTCACCTTAGGTACCTATAGGAAAAATAAGGTTTACATGTATTCAAACTAACCGCCGGTTGGCCAATAGTGTCAATTCCGTACATACACACCTAGGTATACTATTTACCTAGGTAGGTACATATGTCGTCTAAAAAGTGGCGACCTCAAAACTGGCCTCCCATTTAATTCACCACCAGCCACTGCAGCTGTCTCCCGTGTTGAGATCTGTTACTAACAAAGCCACATGCTTGTCCAGATGCACTCCGGCTTCAAAGGTCCGGGGGTTAGGATGCGCCTCGGCATCTCGCATTGGCCAACAAATAGTATAGTTTCCGGTCATCACCGGCACGCCCGTTTTAACTGTCAGCTAAAAGATGACTACCTAGACAGCGCCCTAATGGAGCGTCATCTTAAAACTATCAAGGTAATCTAGTACTACCTGCTTTACCTAGTGCTAACGGCTTACCGCATACATGACCTGCGGGCTGATGCCAACACAACATTTCCAGACGAGGCTATCCCGCCATTTCCTCCGCCTTTTTGCTTGCAGTATATACTACCTATCGTTGTTTCTAAAGGGATCCTTCGTGTAGCATTTTCAATTCAATAGCTAGGTGCACATGCAAGGCTGTGCTTCCATGGCTCGATAGAAACCTGCACTCTAAAAAAACACTTTACATAATAGTAGTAACGGAGTGGATAACTGTAGTTTAATTGTAGAATGGTAATTCATGCGATATTGAAGGGAAGAAATTAAGCATCTTGAGCTGCCTATTTGGGATTTTGGTGGATAAAAATAGAGGTCAAATATTCCAGGGTGTAAACAATCTTGACTACTATCTTGGCATCAAAATAAGGCACAGCATCCAATCTCATCGGATAACTGTGGAGATGGGACGCAAGGGCTTTTACCGTTGGAAGTAGGTATTTGCATGATTGATAGTAATAAACACGATACAAGCCAGAACTTGGGGAATTTGTCTTATGTGCCGCTGGTTTCCGTCAGCTGCTGTGTTGAAGGAACTGGTCTCAACAACGTTGAAACTAGTTTCAGGTTTAACCTTCATAGTTATTAACTACCTAGGTAGATACCTAGTTGATGGGTACTAATGTAAGACAAGATAATATACTACGATCTAGTAAACATCCACCTGAGACGATCAGATCTGGCAGTTAGGAAAATCTTTGAATCTTCTTGGTAGTTCCAAGTTTATTACTTGACGATTGGCCGCCTCAAACACAGCTATGCATGCGGCTCCCTCAGCTTCGCTCAGCCGAATTCCGTTTCAAAAAGACCATGAATGTAAAGTAAGGTTATCCGAAATTTACATTAGCGTCATATGCATCAATCTATTTTTTGACCGAACGCACCGATCCAAGCCACGAGAGAACCACAACCAAACCAACCTTCCTGATGGGTCTACGCTAACCAAGTATGAGATGCATCTTTGCCATGTCTAGTGCACCGCAAATAGCTTTTTCCATTCGGGAATATCATCAACAATATCAATTGACCCACTCCAATGCTAATGTCTAGGTTAAATGCTTAGCTGCTACATAAGCTCTGCAAAGCTTACCAACGACAAGGTCTAGGCGAAAGCTGAGAGATTGCGAATCCCCACAGCCAAAGTCATTTCGAGAAAAAAACAAGGCCAAATTCGTAACGTTGCATATCTATTAGACGAAAAAAAATAGTCTAGTAAAAAAGGACATTATGAGAGCATCGCTGCATTGGCATTCTTATGCAGTCTGACGGTAATCTCAACTCGACCGCTATTCTTCCTCCTTATTCCCTCCGGAATTAAGATAGTAACCTAGACGAGTAATGAACTTTGCGAGACATTGAGTTTCGTCGAACATTCAAACAGCAGCCGTCTTTTCGTTGTCCTCGACGGCTTGGGGAGCTAAATGGTCGGTGTTATCGAAGCCATAATCTTCCCGTGTCCATTTCTTCATCTTCTGCGTCCGAAACTCCTCGAAGTCCCACTCACGATCTTCTAGGTGGTTAGGATTTTTGAAGACGTATACTTCACATTCGACTTCCTCTCCTTCGACGTTGCCCCGTCCCTTGTCGTCGCCGACTTTCGAAAGTAAGCGAACTTTGACCGTTTTGCGATCATATTCGCTACCCTCGAAGGTATCGAGATGATGCATATTGGCGTCCGTCAGACCTGTCACGTACATCCCTCTGACTTCATGTTCTGGATCCGGTGTAATACCGGGGTAGTCCGCGAATTGAACCCGACTGTAGTGGTGAGTGTTAGCAATATGTTGTGTATAGCCAATATAACCCGTTGTGTTTGATCACACCATAAGCTTTTAATATTGCGGACAGACTTGAAATCCAACAGAATAACGTCCTAAATATCGACTTACCGTCGGCAATAACCGTGGAGTATGGCCGGCTTGAAATCGTGAAGACTCTTTAAAAGAGACACATTATCCGTCGAAAATCTATAACAGACCGTGAAGAAGACCTCAGGTGCCATCTGAAGAATTGTAAGTAATGGTCGAGTTTGAAACACCTCCGAGGGAAAAGTGCCTCACCAGCGTGCCTATCAGTTATTAGTACCAGCGTCCCAGCACACGGCGATATGATTCATAACTTACCATAGAAGAACGCCGCGTGCGTGCGGTCAGACATTGCTTCTTGCTATCTGAGCAACTGAGTTGCTTTGTTACCTTCACCGCCGAGCGTCTTATATGGGAAATTGATTATGAATACTTTGGAAGGACGAGTATGAGTATTCACAGACGCTCCGTGAGTTGTCAGAGGCAAGATTCAAGTGTTGATGCTGAGTTTAAGCAATGACGAAACTGCTATAGAAATGAGTCAGTCATTTTGCGATAATGATGTTAACTATTAAGATGTAGGTAAGTTGAATGTGTGCACGATACCTATACCTGGTGTTTCATGCGGGGGCATTGAGAGCCGATATAAACGGTGCTTGGTACGACTTATCTCTAGTTATATAGAGATAACCGTACCTCTCCGGGTTTGAAAGTTTAGATAGGCTAAATGTTTTACTAAAATCTTTACTTACCTCTTACGTGTAGTCATAGGTATTCAAGATGCATCTATATTTATATGCATTCGTTGATTTGCTGCATCTGCTCGAAGTAATGACCATTAAATCAGAGCTATGTATCTAACTACACACTAAGGTAGTTAATGCTAAAGCTCAATGAGTTTGGGACTGGGCCGAAGTCACCCTGTGTCTAGCATACTTCGATAACTATCGATAAGAACAGACGAAATCTTGTGATTGGTCAAAATACAGGTAGATCTTGCTAACCCTGGAGCTGGTGCTTGAGCTTGAGCCAATGAAAATGCTAGAATTTTTGAAGCTTTCGGAAAATCAGTAAGACCTAGCGTTGTACTTGTACAATTCGTCAACCGTCGCGCCCACCCTCGCAGTTCACTTCGGCCTGTCTTTTCGCGCCGCTTCAACTTTTAAGCTTTTCTTGAACCATTCAGCCTTGCGCGCCTACTTTTCCCATACAACTTTTCCCATACAACTTTCTAGTCTTTTCATGATACCCCTCATACCATTCAATTCTATCACCGTGCAGGCGTAAAATAAATTAGAGTGCGAGTTTCTTCACCTTTTCTTGACTTCGTCGTATTTCATACGCAACATCCGCGACCTTTTTATCTGCGTCGCATCGACCTATCGCGTGGCGCCCGGAAAGAGCTTCATGTCTCTGCACGCCTCCTCGACTACCTTCCTCTAAATAAGACGGCGGTAACGATTTTCATTTCGATAACCACATATGAAGATTACATGATAGCCCCGAGTTACACACGCGCACGCGGGGGGTCGCAGCTATGTCGGGAATAGGGCTTGATGATATTGTCAAAAAGCTGACGACTCAAGAAACTGGTACGCCTCCATTTTATCGCCGATAATGCTTGATACTTGTCCGGCTTGATTGATTCTCCCTCTTCATATTTATTTGGCCTACCTGGTGTAGCTAATACGTGCAAATTGTAGACCCTAAAACCAAACTCGAAGCTGCCACTACGCTGCGAGACAGCTTGGACCATTATACTAATGGCCTTCACTATGCCGCGTTTCTCAAGCGGCTGATGCCGCTGTTCATCATCATCCTCAGAGGACCATGTATATTCCAAAGCACATCCCCGGAGCAGGTATGATATACTAGCCATCATGTGGCCGACTACTACTAAAGCATGCTATTTAGAAACTTCGGAATTGCGTCCTTGAGATCCTCCACCGACTACCCACCCACCAGACACAGACTTCGCCAGAACCTTTCGAGCCGTACGCCGAAGAGATTGTCGACATATTAATGAGCCTAGTTAGGAACGATAACGAAGATAATGCTACACTATGCGTTAAGATAATATCAGATATTATGAGGCATCAGCCCAAAGTTCTTCATGGAAAGGTGCAACCGTTTCTGGACTTGATTCAGGAACTTTTTGAGCAGATGGAGAAAGTTGTGAAAGAGCAACTCGACAGTACCGCGATTCCGTTCAATGCGTCGGGTCAGCCATCGACACCTGGTAGCACTCAGACAAATTTCCAGTCGCCGCGGCCGGGATCGCCAGTCGCCTCTGTTAACGACTTAGCTCAAGATGCTCAGCAGCAAAGCCGGCCCTTGTTGAAAGGCATGCAATCGTTCAAGGTTCTCTCGGAATGCCCGATTATTGTCGTGTCCGTGTTCCAGACGTATAGAAACATCATCCAGCAGAACGTGAAGGCTTTTGTTCCTCTAATTAAGGCTGTTTTGTGTCTCCAGGCTAAAGCTCAGGAACAGGCCCATGCTGAAGCGAGGGCAAGAGGTACCGTTTTCGCTGGAGTGAGCCCGAACATCAGAAATCGAGTCGCTTTTGGAGAATTTATCACGGCTCAAGTTAAGACGATGAGTTTCTTAGCGTATCTGCTTCGCCAATACTCTAGCCAACTCGCTGATTTCTTGCCAACTTTACCCGAAATTGTCGTTCGATTGCTTAGAGATTGTCCAAGAGAAAAATCGGCCGCCCGAAAGGAACTGCTTGTCGCAATTCGCCATATTATAAATTTTAATTTTAGGAAGATATTCCTCCCCAAGATCGACGAGCTCTTAGAAGAGAAGACATTGATCGGTGATGGACTAACTGTTTACGACACACTGAGACCACTGGCCTATAGTATGCTAGCTGACCTCATACATCACGTTCGTGATTCTCTGTCCCCGGAACAAATTCGAAAAACCGTCGAAGTGTATACGAAGAATTTGCAAGACAATTTCCCTGGGACAAGTTTTCAGACTATGAGTGCGAAGTTGTTGTTGAATATGGCAGAATGCATAGCCAAGATGCAGAATAAAGTCGATGCGCGACACTATTTGCTTATGATTCTCAACGCTATTGGTGATAAATTCGCGGCAATGAACAGACAATATCCTAATGCTGTTAAGCTCTCCAAGCTTTACGCGCAGCAGGCTGCCGATCAGGTTCCTGAGACATATCTTGCGGATAAGGAGCATCACCCCGAATGGGACGAGACGGATATCTTCACAGCAATGCCAATTAAGACATCGAATCCTCGTGATCGTGGCACAGATCCAGTGGCAGACAACAAGTTCTTATTCAAGAATCTTATGAACGGGCTGAAGAATACCTTCTACCAGCTTCGGACTTGCAATGCGAATATTCAAATCGACCCCAAGAATGCGCCGCAGCATTGGCAAGAAGTATCGTACGGGTTTTCCGCCGAAGAGGTCAAAGTTATCATCAAACTCTTCCGCGAAGGTGCTTACGTCTTCCGGTACTACGAGATCGAGAAACCCACCGCCGAGTCTCAGTATGCCTCACCGGTGGAATACATGGCGAATTTCTATATGGTTTCTAGTAGTAAGGAAGAGAAAGACCTTCTCGAGACGTTCGCTACGGTTTTCCACTGCATCGACCCGGCCACTTTTCACGAAGTATTTCAACAGGAAATTCCCCGTCTTTACGAAATGATCTTTGAGCATACCGCCCTCCTTCACATCCCTCAGTTCTTCTTGGCAAGTGAGGCTACGTCGCCAAGTTTCTGTGGTATGCTTCTAAAGTTTCTGATGGAGCGAATTGATGAAGTGGGTTCGGCCGACGTAAAAAGATCGTCGATCCTTTTGCGATTATTCAAGCTTGCGTTCATGGCAGTGACACTATTCGCGAACCAGAATGAGCAGGTTCTACTGCCGCACGTTGTGGATATAGTTACTAAATCGATTGATCTATCTACCAAAGCCGAGGAACCTATGAACTATTTCCTACTTTTACGTTCGCTGTTCAGGAGTATTGGAGGCGGTAAGTTTGAACACCTCTATAAGCAAATACTGCCTCTCTTGGAGATGTTACTTGACGTTCTTAATACCCTACTTATGGCTGCTCGTAAACCTGCGGAACGGGATTTGTACGTTGAGCTCTGCCTCACAGTACCAGCACGTCTTAGCAATCTGTTGCCGCACTTAAGCTTCTTAATGCGGCCTTTGGTTGTCGCGCTTAGGGCCGGCACGGATCTCGTAGGACAGGGCCTTCGAACGTTGGAACTATGCGTCGATAACCTGACCGCAGACTATCTGGATCCCATTATGGCACCCGTAATAGAGGATCTGATGAGTGCGCTTTTCGAGCATCTCAAGCCCCATCCTTACAGCCATTTCCATGCCCATACTACGATGCGAATACTTGGGAAATTAGGTGGTAGAAACCGGAAATTTATGACAGAGGCACCCCCCGTTGAGTATCAGAAGTATGCCGACGACCCTTCAAGCTTCGATCTACGTCTTATAGGATCTAAACGGGATCGTGCATTTCCGGCTGAGCTTGGTGTTGACTTTGCTATCCGTAAATTGATGGAAATCCCAAAGCCGTCCAAGGTTAATTCGGCTAGGCAATATGACGGGTACTACAAGAAGCAGGCACTACAGTTCATCAAGGCCCAACTAAAGTTACGGGTTGGTGTGGATCATCTTCCCGATGATTTACCCCGGTTGGTGCGTCTTCAGGCGCAAGACCTCCTCGCACGGAAACCTGCAGCGGACTTTGCAATGTTCAGCACATCAGATCGCGAGCGTTCTGTGGCCAAAAAAGATGAGCAGGACGACATTACAAAGCGTCTCATCAAGGCTATCATGTATGCGGAATCAATCCCCGAATTTCGTGAAGAGTCTGATATATTTCTTATGAATCTTTGCCGGCATTTTACCATTATTGAAATTGGACGGGGGCTTGCAGATATCAAAAAGGAAATGAGCCTCTTCGACGTACAAGCAGGGGAGGGACCCTTGTATATTGACACTAGGGTTCTTGCGGATGCCATTGTTGAGTCACTGGCGTCTGACTTACCTGATGTACGTGATGCTGCTTTTCGGGCGATCCGCGCGGTCTACGATTCCACTGCGACCATCTTTGGATCTGAGACCCATGTTGGCCGGCTGGGGTTCTTTAGTCATCTGGGCAGAATCTTTTGTCATGCTTGTCACGAAGAAGAATGGTACACAAAGACTGGCGGCACTCTTGGTATCAAGTATCTTCTGGTGGAGATCGACCTTGGTGACTTGTGGGTTGTGTCGAAGCAGATGGATTTCATACGAGCTCTGATGTATGTGATCAAGGACATGCCCCAGGACTTGCCGGAGAAGACGAGGAACTCGGCTCAGACCACACTCGAATCTCTGCTAAGAAGAATTACGGCAAACATGAAGAAGGAAGATGTGTTACCGGCTCCTGTCCAACCTGGACAGCCCCATCCCAAGCATACGCGTCTAGCGCAGATCTGTGTTCTTTTCAATGATGAGCTATCTCATATGAATAAGCACGTTCGGGGGACTGCAAGGCGGTCGCTTGAGATCATTGCCAATGCGACCAAGGTAGAAATATGGGAGCTCCTACAGCCGTATAAGGACCGACTATTGCAGCCCATCTATGCTAAGCCTCTACGAGCCTTGCCATTTTCAACCCAGATCGGGTACATCGACGCGATCGCTTATTATATGAGCCTGAAGTCTGACTTTGTCGCCTTCGATGATAATTTGAACCGACTGCTTATGGAGTCGTTGGCTTTGGCTGATGCTACAGACGAGTCTTTAGCGGGTAAGCACGCTGAGTTCAGAACGCATGAATCTATTGTGAACCTTCGAGTTTCTTGCATTAAACTCTTAAGCAAAGCGATGGGGTTTGATGAATTCCAGAAGGGCCAGAATAATCCGACACGAACCAAGATCGTCTCTGTATTCTTTAAATGCCTGTATTCGGAATCTAAGCCGACTATTGAGGCGGCGAACGATTCTTTAAAGGCCGTCCTTTCTCAAACTAACAAACTGCCGAAGGACTTGTTGCAGCAAGGACTTAGACCTGTATTGGCTAATCTTCAAGATCCCAAACGGCTGAGTACCCACGGCCTAGACAATCTTGCAAGGCTCCTCCGTCTTCTTACCACTTATTTCAAGGTAGAAATCGGTGCGAGACTACTGGACCATATTAAGGTCCTCGCAGATCCAAACCTTCTTCAGCAGATCTCGTTTACATTCTTTGAACAGAATAATCAGATGAAGGTAGTTGCAGCGGTATTTAATATATTCCACCTTCTACCGCCTGCTGCGGAACAGTTCAAAGAACGACTGATCGATACTTGTTTGGACCTTGAGGAGAAACTGCGGAGAACCCATCACAGTTCTTTCCGGGCCCCATTATATAAATATCTCAACCGATACCCCGCCGAAGTCTGGAATTTATTGGTGAGCAAGTCGGAAGACTTGAAGTATGGTCGATTCTTGGCCCAGGTGCTCCTAGACCCGGAGAGCAAGCCCCTAAGAGAGCACGCCGCTGCCAACATTGACGGATTGATATCGACCTGTGCCCAAGTCGTCAATGCCGGCAAAGACACAAGATTCGTAGCAGTCGTCAACACTATCAATGTTCTCGAATCGTTGAGCCAACATCCTAGCACGCGAGGTTGGCTAGAGCGAAAGGATACGATCTTGTGGCTAAGACAAGTTGGCAAAGACCTAGAGCTCCATTTACGAAGAAATAGCCTGCCCCCTAGCCTACGACTCCCGGCCGACCAAGCGGCGGAGCAACTGATGGATATCTTTACGAAGGCTCTATCTCTGAATCCAAAGGATTTGGATGCCCTCTTTAGCCTGGTGGATTCCGTCACTTCCGAAGAGTTGCGTGCTACGCCGGCTCTGTTCAGCTTCCTCTACAAGTACGTTATCTGTAGCGAGTCCATTGACTACTGGAAAGCCGTTGTACTTCGCTGCCTCGACATATACGCCGGAAAGAGTTCTTCGCAGAAGACCAAATGCTTCTTGCTTCGTTACGTCGTCAACCCGATCATTGCCATGGATGTTATGCGACATTGGCATCAGCCGAGGGCCCAGAGATTGGTGGACCGAACAGTCATCGAATCCATCAACATGAAAATATGGAAAGTCAATCCTGGAGAACCCCAGGAAGACTTAGCGCACCCAGGCATTGATCATACAAGAATGGAAGTTCTCCAACTCTCTGCGATGTTAGTCAAATATCACTACGCTATTCTCCAAGACGCCAGGAAAGACATCATCAAATTTGGATGGACCTACATTAGACTGGAAGATGTGATTAACAAGCATGCTGCCTATGTCGTGATCGGCTATTTCATCGCGCATTATGAAACTCCTCCAAAGATTGTCACGCAGGTATATTATTCGTTACTGAGGACAAATCAAAATGAAGGACGTGCCCTCGTCACTCAGGCTCTTGAATTGATGGCCCCTGTTCTTCCGCTACGCTGTACGGCTGTGCAGGGAGACCGTGGTACCGGAGACCGTAACGCAGTCTGGGCTATGGCACCACGCCGCATCTTGGCCGAAGAGGGTCAGAATGTCCAGCAGATGACGAGCATATTCCACTTTCTGGTCCGGCATCCTGACCTATTCTATGAGTCTAGAGACAAATTTGCCCTTCTAATTATTACGTCCCTCCGGAAAGTGTCACCTTTTGTGTCGTCTTCAACTGAAAGTAAAAGGCTCGCTTTGAATATGATGTGGCTGATCTGGCAATGGGAGGAGAGGAGAGTAGACGGAAAGCTCAGCGATTCCGACAGGGTCTTGCCAGAATCACCTAACTCCAGAAAGCGGAAATTTGACAGTGACAAAATGAGTTCTTCGCCACCAGCAGTTCGCCAAGTTGCTCAGGTCGATAGGGCCGAGTTCCAGATACCCGCCGGTTACCGTCATAAGATGATCAAGTACTTGATTGAGTTTATTGCACAACTCAATGAGAGGTATCAGCTGCCTTCGGCGAAGCCCAGAGATACAGCTCTAACATCCGGCCCTGCTCTCCCGTCTCAGTCTACGGAGTTATGCAAAAAGGCAATGGCTCTCCTTTACAATCTGCTACAACCACGATATTGGGCCGACCTCGATGTTGACTTATTCCCGAATATCACTGATGTTGTCCTGGCTAGTGAGAGAACCACCAAGCTCCTCGCGGC
This sequence comes from Daldinia sp. EC12, assembly GCA_002120325.1. Classification (NCBI taxonomy): domain Eukaryota; kingdom Fungi; phylum Ascomycota; class Sordariomycetes; order Xylariales; family Hypoxylaceae; genus Daldinia; species Daldinia sp. EC12. Next base: position 476,348 of record KZ112934.1, on the reverse strand, counting down.
AGATCCTTCAGATAAGGATAACTACGACGAAAAGTTTATAACTAACATCATTAATACACTCCAGGTGGTGCGAATAATTCTAAACTTCAAGCCCGACGACTGGATATTGAGGAACATGCCATCGATTCAAAAAGTTATCGAAAAATGTCTCAAGTCGGAAAATCCGGAGCTACAGGACTGTCTCCATCTAGCAGATAAGAAATATGACGACGGTCGCGACGTCAAGTCCATAATCCAGCGAATCCTTGATGCTGTACCAGAAGACGTACCTATGGAAGATGCAGACGCTGAGGGCGAACCCGAAGCTCCTATTTCTGAAATCATCACTTTCCTGTCTACTGTCGCGACGGAGTCTCTAGCAAGTTCCAATTATGTGTCGGGTGTCAACATCTTGTGGTCTTTAGGCCAACGCAAACCCTCGGTCATTGACCAGCATATCGTGTCTTTAATGAAGGCGTTGCAGACGAAGCTTGCTAGGGAACATGTTCAGCATTACTCTAGTGTAGCTGCGCACCAGCAGATGAGCATGGGCGCCATACGACCTCAAGATCCAAACGCTCAAAGTGGAGAGTTATCGCAGTATGAGCTCAATATTCAGACCGATCTGATGATCAAGGCAATCCAGGTGACTGCCATGCGCATGGAGATACTCGGGGATCACCGACGGCCATTTTTGAGCGTTCTAGCGACTCTGGTTGAGAAGTCACAACATATTCCCCTTTGTGAGAAGATACTCGACATGGTGGAAGGCTGGGTTTTCCGGTCTGAAGGGACATGGCCGACGCTCAAGGAGAAGACCGCAGTGCTCCATAAGATGCTAACTTTCGAACATAGAAGTGACCCAACTATGTTGGGTAAGTTCCTGGAGTTGGTAATTCGTATCTATGAAGATCCGAAAATAGCACGAACGGAACTCACCGTACGAATGGAGCATGCTTTCTTGATTGGAACCCGGGCGCAGGACGTCGAGATGCGAAACCGATTTTTAAGCATATTTGACAAGAGTCTGTCGAAAACAGCAACAGCCCGGCTGTCCTATGTCATAAGTTCTCAAAACTGGGATACTCTTGCTGACTCTTTCTGGTTGGCTCAAGCTGCTCAGCTCCTGCTAGGTGCTGTCGAGATGAATTCCGGTGTTCAGCTTCATCAAGAGGACTTCCGAACACTCCCAGCATCTCTTATTTTTGGCATTTACTCCAAAGATACCAGAGAACCCACCGCAATGATTGATGACAAATATGACACATTCATGGCTAACCACCGACGCTTCGTCGCCGAGCTTGGTGATGTCAAGGTTCGAGATATTATAGAACCACTCATACAACTTCAACATATCGACAACAATCTATCTCACAACCTGTGGGTCACTCTATTCCCAATGTTCTGGTCTGCTACCGCCAAGGATGAGAAGACGGAGCTGGAGAAAGCTTTGGTAGTACTTCTCACGAAAGACTTCCACTCTCGTCAAATCGATAAGAGGCCTAATGTTGTGCAAACTCTACTAGCAGGCGCTGCTAAAGCGTGGCCAGAGTGCAAGATACCACCGCACATCCTCAAGTTCGGAGCTAAGACCTACGATGCTTGGTACACAGCATTGGTGCAGCTTGAAAATGCCGCTATTAAGCCAGATGTAGACTCCCCCAAGGTACGCGAGAGCAATCTCGACGCATTAGTTGAACTGTATTCCAGTTTAAAGGAGGACGATCTTTTCTACGGTACCTGGCGTCGGCGGTGTCAATTTGTGGAGACTAACGCAGCGTTGTCATACGAACAAAACGGTATGTGGGACAAAGCCCAAAAAATGTACGAGGCGGCTCAGATCAAAGCCCGAACGGGCGTCATTCCATTCTCTCAAGGAGAATATATGCTCTGGGAAGATCACTGGGTGCTCTGTGCGCAGAAACTGCAGCAGTGGGATATATTACAAGACTTTGCGAAGCACGAAAATCTCCAGGATCTTCTACTAGAGTGTGCTTGGCGAGGCATCGATATGTGGCAAACCCAAGAACAACGTGACAGCCTGGACATGGTCATCAAGGGTGTTATGGATGCGCCAACAGCCCGACGAGCATTCTTCCAGAGTTTCATGTCCCTGTTGAAATTCCACAACAAACAAGAGTCTGCCCAGGACTTTTCTCGCGTCTGCGATGAGGCAATACAGTTGTCTATTAGAAAGTGGCATCAGCTTCCGAAGCGCCTGACCGCTGCTCATATTCCCTTACTACACAACTTTCAACAGCTTGTTGAACTGCACGATGCCAGTGTCATCTGCCAAAGCCTCGCGAACACAAATCAAACTAACCTCGACGTGAAATCCGGCGAGTTGAAACTCCTTCTCGGATCTTGGCGAGACAGATTACCAAACATTTGGGATGACATAACCGACTGGCAGGACTTGGTCACCTGGAGGCAGCACATCTTTGGGTTGATAAACAACACCTATCTTCAGCTTCTCCCCCAGCAAGGCCAAGGCGCCAATGGCGCTTCATTCGCGTATCGCGGTTATCATGAGACGGCCTGGATCATTAACCGTTTCGCCCACGTTGCCCGCAAGCACAATTTACCAGACGTGTGCATAGCCCAACTCAGCAGGATTTACACTCTTCCCAATATCGAGATCCAGGAGGCCTTCTTGAAGTTAAGAGAGCAGGCGCGGTGTCACTATGAGAATCCCGCGGAGCTCTCAAGCGGATTGGATGTTATCAACAATACCAATCTCAATTACTTTAACAACCAACAGAAGGCCGAATTCTTCACTCTAAAGGGAATGTTCCTGGAGAAGCTCAACCAAAAGGAAGATGCGGATGCAGCCTATGGTACGGCGTTGTATTACGATATTGGAAAGGCTAAAGCCTGGGCTGAATGGGGCTACTTCAATGACCGCAAGTTCAAAGAGGACCCTACAGACTTGAACTCGGCTAGACAAGCCCTAACCTCGTACTTACAAGCTATTGGTAGCTACAAGAGCGGCAAGGCACGGAAACTCATTGCTCGTATCCTCTGGCTTCTGAGCTTGGATGATTCCAATGGAACCATCGCAGCGGGTTTTGATGATTACAAAGGAGAAACTCCGGTCTGGTATTGGATAACGTTCATACCGCAACTTCTAACCGGTATGGCCCACAAGGAGGCGCCCAAAGTCCACGCAATCCTCCTTAAAATAGCTAAAGCGTATCCGCAATCCTTGTATTTCCAATTGAGGACAAATCGCGAAGATATGCTTGCTATCAAGAAGAATCAGGAGGCTAAGGAGAAGGCACGGCAACGAGCGCAGTCGGCGGCATCTGGTGGAAAGCCGAGCAGTTCACCGTCGCTTACCAAACAAGAAAACCCCCAGATGAAGCCGGAGTCCTCTTCAAGACCCGCAACCGCTAATGGTGAAACCAATCCTCAAGCGAAGCCTGAAGCCTCAGACGCCAACGGAGCGGCCAACAGTACACAAGCAGGTAACGCAGACCAACAGCCGGCAGGGAAAGATGGCGCATCAGCTCCGCCACAGAAACGGCCGCCTTGGGAGCTCACAGAGGAGATTATGTCTGTTCTCAAAACAGCGTTTCCTCTTCTTGCTCTGTCCATGGAAACCATGGTGGATCAGATACAAAAATACTTCAAATGCCCACCTGACGAGGATGCGTATCGTTTGATCATAGCTCTATTAAACGACGGTTTAGCGTATGTGAGTAGAATGCCTGCTTCGTACGCTAGGGACGTGAAGCTACCATCAGGTACCGAGACAAACATCACCCGCTTCGCCGAGACTATCCTTCCTTCACATATCAAAAAGTCATTCGAAGCAGACTTTGTTCAAGTGAAGCCAACAATGTACGAGTACATCCACAAACTTCGCAAATGGCGAGATAAGTTTGAAGAAAAGCTTGATCGCAGAAACCCAAAGGCGTACTTGGAGGCATACTCACGTCACTTAAGCGAGTTCCGCTACCTGAAATTCGACGACGTCGAGGTTCCCGGACAATACTTACAGCATAAAGATAAGAATCAGGATTTCATCCGTATTGACCGTTTCCTTCCGAACGTAGAACTTGTTCGAGGCATTGGTGGTTCCCACCGGCGACTCAAGATCCGTGGTCACGATGGTAGCATTCACTCGTTCGCAGTCCAGCATCCTGCGGCGCGACATTGCCGCCGAGAGGAGAGGATTCTCCAATTGTTCCGCCATCTAAATCAGACGCTCGCCAAGAAGAAGGAAAGTCGGCGTCGCGACTTACAGTTCACGGTACCCCTGGTGGTTCCTCTTGCTCCACACATCAGAATTGTGCAAGATGACCCATCCTATATCACGCTCCAGGGCATTTACGAAGACCACTGTCGACGTAATAACATGCCCAAGGATGAACCCGTCATGTTTACCATGGAAAGACTGAGAGGCTTGATTGAACCTAAAGGATCCGTAAGTTTTGCCCTTGAAATGAAAGCAGTGGGAGTCGCTAACAAGTTAATTCAGAAGCCTCCAGAGCAGACTGCTACAGCGCGGCTAGAGGTATTCACAGCCATCCAAGAGAAATGGGTTCCTCGTACTGCCGTTCTGGAATACTTCCAAAGCATCTTCCCTGAGTTCTCCGAATTCTGGCTCTTCCGACGCCGATTTTCGTATCAGCTGTCGGCCCTCACATTCATGACATATATCCTCTATAGTACCAATAGGTATCCACACAAGATGCATATCGCTCGCGGCTCAGGCAAGATCTGGGGCTCCGAGGTCATGTCGTTCATGGCCCCTGGGAAGCCCTTCTTCCACAACCCGGAGCCCGTACCTTTCCGTCTCACTCCCAACCTACAGACTCTAATGGGTCCTCTGGCTACAGAGGGCATATTCAGCTGCTCGATCATGGCCATCGCGCGCTGCCTTACGGAGCCCGAGTTTGAACTCGAGCATGCGCTCACCCTGTTCGTTCGAGATGAGGTGATATTCTGGTTTACAAGTAGTCATCGGACCATACACCTCAACGAGAACCAACTGCGCGAAACTGTCCAAACCAATTGCGACATGATTGTTAAGCGCGCTGTGAGCCTGGCTCAGAGTCCAGTTGGAAACTTACCAGCAAACCAGACTGTTATCGACCTCATTGCTCGAGCCGTCAACCCCATGAACCTGGCGCAATGCGATGCTCTCTGGATGCCTTACCTATAATAAACCTCCAGTGCGTCTTTTTTGTCGTCCCAGAATAAGGGGACCTAGGTACTATTGTGTTTTTCATTTCTTTCATCTTTTTACAGTGAGGGGTTCTTATGAAATTCGCGAGGCTATTGTGCAGCAAGGCGTTAAGGGAACCGGGTCCTAGATAAAGGACATAACGGGACTAGGCTAAGAAATCACGACACGGGATTTACTTGGTATGCAGGTTAGACGAGACTAGAGAGGCTAAAATAATAAGTAAACTCTGTATTGGGAGTTTATGCTTATATACGCTTAGTTCAGCCTGAATTATAATGCGTTAGCCTTTCATTATCTATCTGTCTTGTCGTGATTATATTTTTGTGTTGTGATATGTGCTAGATATACGTTGATTATGCTCATGCGTAGAACTATGTAAGTCTTTATTCCAGAGTTTTGTTCTCTCTGCATCGACAAGTTAGGTGTTAAGGAGAAGTATATATTCTAACACACGGACCAACGGTCCGGTGGCGCAAGAGGCTGGTAAGGTCTAAGTTTACTGAGATAAGTTACATGTATCTGGCTGACTTAGTTCTCAGAACATTATCTTCTTTGATAGCCATCTTCTGGTTTTGTTATATCATATCCTAATTTGCTACGCTCCGTAAATTAATGGATGGCAAAACGGCCCAAAGAACCCCATGAAAAGAGCACACTTAAGCTTTCAAAAATGTACGGCCGCCCCAAGGCGTTACCTTATTTCGAAGAATGTGGAAGATTGAGATTCTGGCTGCAGTAGCGCTTCTCCATTCATCATGCCGTCGACGTAGCACTCTCCGATAAGCTGGTAGAAAGTATAAGGATCGCTCGTTAGCGGTTTTATGCTCACCTCTACGCTCGAAGTCGTCGGTTCGGTTTTTTCTCGTCTTAAGGTTTCTCTCTCGGCTTGTGCAATAGATGTGCTTGGGGCAGCCTTTCGAGCGTCTAGGACTCTCTGCCAATATTGGGTCATCGTTTTAGCTGCTTCTGCCTCCCGCTTCCTTTGTCTCTGTCTGTTCTGCTCCTCGACTTCTTCTTTTGATTTCTTAAACTCGCGGAGCACGACGGGTACGCTACACCCGTACAGGATGCAGATTAAATCGCCCTGCTTAGTATCATCCGGTGTCAATCCAAGTCTTTTGCCCTGCTTCGTTCGTATCATCGATCGATTCCATATGGCGGACTGGACTCTCTGAAGTACTTCACCCACGATGCGACAGTTCCCCCAGTTAACGACGTCTTTGGTATTGAGCGTCTCCCCGGGAACACCGGTCTCGAGCGCATGACGCACCAGACGAGGGTAGTACCGAGGTGTATTCTCTCCATTCGGGCCCCGGTCCACCACAAGTGTTCTCCAAAAGCCATCAGCCAAATCGCTGGTAGTAGTCGGTTTCTTTTGCCTTGACCAACGCATCCAACTCTTTGGGATATTCCCTTGCTGCGACGAGTCCTTGACATCTTTCACTACGTCGAGGATAAAACCCTCCACAAACATGCTGTGGTAGTGCAATCTTTTTTTCGACGTTCCGTTTAGAGCGGCTAGGGTCACCCCGTTTTCAAATCGGAAGTTCTTGGTGAGTACCCGTGATCCAGCTGCGGTGTACACACGCTTGGGAGGAAGCCCAACTAGACTATCCGCGTTCTTGCGTGTCATTCGTTGACCTGTGCCATCCATCCCGAACGCGGCTCGAGAGAGAGTCGGAATCCACGATGGTAGGGTATCCTCGATCTCGCCTCCCGGCCTGCTTTTTCCTGTCTTCAGGCACCAAGGAGTGTCTTGCACTTCTTCCTCTTCGTCGTCCATGTCAGCATCGTCCGTGTCAGACTCAGTTGAGGACTTTGGGATTGGGGCCCATGGTCGACAAATGATATCAAGAGCATGTGACTTGCCAGACCTGTTAATGGCCCATTGAACAAACTGAACATAAACGTCCGACAGGGGAAGTTCGTAATCCACGTTATATGGTTTAGGGGTATCACTTCTAGACAACTGCTCTATTAATCTTTCTTTAATTTCGTTGTTCCTCGTCCACTTCTGAACAGTGTCCTTTTCTGGTCTTGTCGTCACGGGAACTGTATCTTTCGCAATAGCAAGGAGGGCATAAATAGTATCACGAGGTTCTGTCGCGTCAAATGTTGTAAGTTTCGACACGAGATACTCGAGATTAAATTGCGCCTGTTGGTCTCCCCCCGAGGATTTTCGAAAGAGGTTGTTCGTCTCTTCGACTAATTTGGTGGCACTTGACTCAGAGGCGTTGCCAAAGAAGTCCGGTATGTGCCCGAGTTCCTTGACGTTTTTCATGATTTCGGAAACATTACGCGCCGTCTCTACTTCGTTGAAAAGCGAGATGGCGTCGGCGAGATCGTTCCACGCAACCTTTTCCATCCCACAGAGGATAACTGCCCTCTGAGCGACGGCGATCTCTTGTATAATCCACCGACGGGTGAACCATCGCCTTTTCATAAGTGCCGATAGAGCCTGCCATTCCTTGGCTTTGTTATTATCTCGGATCAAGCGATCAAAGCCTCTCAGATTCAAGACATCGTTCTTAATAAAATCCATGGCTACTTTACTATTCTCGCCCTCGCTACCCAACCATACGAAAACGCATTCTGCTTCTCTATATATACTAGCCATCAGGGGTATCTGAAAGTTCTTTTCTTTAATACTGGACTGGTCTACGCAAATGTAGTCGATCCAGACTCTGTGGTGCCCGTGATGGCGGAGCGCTTCTATAGCGCGTGCCAGATTTGGTAAAACCGAGAATTTATAAGACTGGTTCGACTATCCTACTTTGTTAGTCGCCACCTTATGCAACGCCCTTGGGAGACCATCGGAATTTGAAAAACCTGGAAAAGTCCCGGTTACTAGTGGAAGGTAACAATATTTTGCGACCGACGCTTTGAAGAGACGATGAAAGTCCAGTCACTGACCTGGATGATTCGAATTTCCTCGTCTTCGTCATCCTTGCCTCGAGTACCCCAGCACCAAGAGAGGGTGCCATACTTTTGGCCATCCTGATGCTTCGTCAGGTGAGCCTCGACTATCTTGCTATCATTGTCGATTATTTCTAGAATTCGAAGTTCTTTTGAGGGGTCATCCAGTGGACAGAGCTTTGTGTGAGAATATTTTTCGCGACCCATCGTGGGAGTGCCAGAGCCGGTTGCATAACAGACAAGTCAGTGCAAGGAGATACTAAGGGGAGGTAATTACAAAGGTATCTAATAGTCGGGAAGACTACCATCTTAGCCGCCTCCTTAAATAGTTGGCCAATGACATACTAACTCTTAAATCTTCGGTGTAGGTAAGACAAATCGAAGATGTCCTACTTTACTACTCGGTTGTTTGCCCGTAGTCATGGAAGAGGCTCTATTGGCTATATTGTTGGGAAATATCGATAGCTTGACAGCCTTCTATCTTCCTCTCCGGAGGATCAACTTATTATGCTGAGTACCTATATAGGTAGGTAGCTATGTAGGTGTCTGTATATGTACCTACATGATTCTTACTGTGACGTATCATTTATACATACCTACCTCTATACTCCTACTTCGGAAAAAGTTCTCATCGTCATGTATATAGAATATATGGCAGCATGTCCAAACATGTAAGGCATGAAGCTCTATTTTACCCTCCCTTAGCCCTATTCAATTTCGGTCTCGAAATTCGAAATGCACGTAGCACTGTGGTGTATATATTCATGACTGTCATACCTTTAGGGATTTCAGCGTCTAATATCATATTAAGTATCTATCGATTTCACCTGTTATAAATTTGCAGTATCACGTATCAAATGACGACTATATTGCTCACAGGACAATTTAGCGCATCGGGCTGAGCCCTGAGACATGAGAATCAAAAGACATCATGATGAGGCTCACGGAGTATTTCCACTTACGCCATCTAACTGAAAGTAAGATGTGCTAGGCAGATATAAGAACAGTGTATATGAGATAGCCATTGACAATAGGTTGCTAAATACGGTTAGGTTGACCGGGACAAAAACCTCGTCGTATCCGGCCCTATCCAAGCCTCTCCGGGCGCTATGCTCGCCGTCACATGCGCAGACACGCCATCCTCATACATATACTACCGCCCTGCCACCGGAAGGTATTGCCCAAACCAAGATCAAAATATTTACCTATTGGGAAACACCGAGTCGTCAAAAAATCCTGTCTCTACCTCCCACCACGCCATAGTAGAGCCTAATGGGGCGCAATGCTGAAAATAACTGGGGGTAAGGCCACCAGTTTCTCTGTCTGACAAGCCTCTAAATGCAGAACTCCTCCTAGGATAACGCTAAAGAATTCCGCGGAAACTATTCGTCGTTTATATGTGTATTAAAGAGAATGTGGATGGCGGCGCTTACGAAGTTCAACCGCCATGGCTCCAGGCGTGTAACCAAGGCAGTTTGAAGATTGGCCCCAAGGCGGAACTTCGTTAGCGAATAGGCCTAGAAGCCTGACAACTCTGAAGACTCCTTCACACGCCAGACTTAGCCGCAAGCCCGCTTAAGCATTCAAGCTCGTGGATTAGGTCGTAGCCACATACGTCCTAAGTATTTAACAGCATATGCCGACATGACAAAGGAATCTAGTCGACCTACTTCTGCAACCCTCATATGTTCAGGGTGACTTATCTAGGTATCCAATACATATGTAGACTACAAGGGAGAATGGTCAATAGATACCAGAGGTTAGCACTGCAATACACTCTGAAGGAATTTCCTTCACTCTCCTAGCACAATTTTGCACTTCTCCTTTTTTTAAATGTAATTAGTTACAAAATAGTAATCTGGTATAGGGAGAAAAACCCGACACTGTAAAAGGGACTACATAGAGGGATTGCACTTGGGATAAACTTTCAGATATGATCTGACGGCTAACTTTACACCTAATTACGATCGCTATAGCAAATTTGGGCGAGTGATTAAAGAGAACGCTCATGAATATTCATGTAGTATAGGTAGGCTAGTCATGCAATGTCGTTGTCCCCATGTAACTATGTTATGTCAGGGTTTCATTGTAGCCTCAAACGGGGAGAATCGGAGCGGGTTCGGTTCATATATACCTCTATATAGGACCGTTCTATCTCCGATTCTCTAGTATAAAGTGCCCTATGATCCGCTTCTTACCCGCGCAATAATCCGCTCTCAATAACCCCCAGGCATTCGAGCAGATACGCGCATAATGGAACTAGCAGTGCAAGATTTGTCTCCCGCCACTCAGGAGAAGCTCGGAAGCAAACGCAAACCTGGTGCGAACGCTGTCGTGGATGAGAAACCTGCTATCTCCGACGATATCGGCGGATCTGAAAGACTTCGGAAAGGCAAGATGGATCCTAAGGAGAGGGCCTTGGTGCGCAAATTGGACTATTATATTATGGTAAGTCATCTACTATATTGGTACAAAATGTGGTAAGAAGCTTATTATGGACAGCCGACTATATGCGTCATGTACTTCCTAAACTACGTTGACCGCAACGCTATCGCGCAAGCCCGTCTGAACCATTTTGAGAGTGATCTCGGCATGTCAGGTAACGAGTTCAACACTGCAGTGAGCATGTAAGTCGCCCCCTAAACTGAGGTCAACAAGCAATATTGGTCACTGATACTTATATCATAGTCTCTTCGTTGGGTACGTGCTTATGCAAGTTCCGAGTAATATGCTCATTACGCGAATCAAACCCGGGCTCTACATGTCCGGATGGATGTTCGTCTGGGCGGTTGTATCTACCAGTACGGCTGCTGTTAAGAGCTATAGCGGACTCGTGGCCTGTAGGTTCTTTCTCGGGATTGCGGAGGCACCAGTAAGTGACCTCCCTCAAACCTCGATTTTGACGAAATATGGCCAACGCAACTAGTTCTACCCGGGTGCTACGTACATTCTAGCAATCTATTATACGCACAGCGGTTAGTTAGTCGTTCATGAGTACTACTCCGAGTTAATATTGACCCTTCATCTCCTACAGAGATGGCCGCGCGGGTTGGTCTCATGTACTGCGGCCAACTTCTCGCTACAGGTTTCACCGGCCTCATCTCCGCCGGCGTCTTCGCCGGGATGGACGGCCTGCGAGGACTTACCGGCTGGCAATGGCTCTTTATCATCGAAGGCTCTCTCACCGCCCTTGTTGCGGTCCTCGGGTTCTGGCTTCTACCGAACACGCCGGACGAGACGCTTTGGCTGAACGATGAGGAACGTAAATTAATACGAGCTCGCATAGAGCGTGACAAGATGAGTGACGCCCTGGGAAAATCTAGTACCTGGGAAGGGTTTAAGCAGGCTTTTAAGGATAGGAGAACGTGGCTCTTCTGCTTTATGCAGATGTTTCATCTGTCGGCCTGTTCGTTCAATGCCTTCTTCCCAACGTAAGTTCTTGGACTCCTTTTGTTATATACCTAGGTACCTAGGTAGGTAAGTAAACTCTAAGGCTCCAGGGTCTGAGCACTGACGGGACCTCAAATGACAGTGTTGCAAAGACACTCGGCTACGATGACACTGTAACACTATTATTGACGTGTCCACCTTTCGTCCTCGCGGGAATTGGCAGTGTGTTACTCGGCTGGAGCTCTGGCAGATTGAATGAGAGGACTTGGCATATAACAGCGACACTATCCATTGCTATCATCGGGTTCGTTATAGCAGCTAGCACGCTGAATACGGCGGCGCGCTATGTCGCCTGCTTCGTCTTCCCCGTTGGCGCATTTTCCGCCAACTCGGTCGTCGTCGGCTGGGCGTCGTCAACTTTGAGCCAGACGGAAGAAAAGAGAGCTGTAAGTGGTGACAATATCAATGGTTATAGTTTCTTACAATGGATTTGCTAAGATGAGATTGTAGGTCGTCCTTGCGATAACTAATGTCTTTGGCCATATCGGATATATATACGGCGCATACCTGTGGCCCGATAGCGACGAGCCGCGGTACGGGATTGGGTTCGGCGCATCCGCAGGGTTCGCTGTCCTCTCGATCGGATGCGCTTGGGTCATCCGGACCCTACTCATCCAAGAAAATAGGAAAATACGGGCGTCATCTTTAGAGAATGTTAACTTGTATAGCTACTAATCAACTGTATATAGGCGTGTCATAACTCATGGAATTTGAATGCACAATGTTAACAATTCTGTTCTAAGTAGACTAAAGAAAGTCTAGGATATTCAGATCTTAGCAGTTTAAGTTGTTAGTATTAGTACATCTCACCTTAGATACACCTAGGTGCCGTCTCGGTATGACGCAACTCCCGGCGGTAGCCGATAAGACCTCCGATATCGACACCGAGTTATCGATAAACTCCGGCATAGCTCTTAATCACTCACAACCTGCCAAATTTCTTCTACAATCCGGTCGCAAAGGCGCCTTGGACTCAATCAACGTAGCGAAACTGACCACGATAACTCGCGCGTTAGAGACCTCACGTAGGCGATCCGATTCAACGTCGAAAAATGGCGACCCGGCGCATACTTCTGCCGCGCTCGCCGTTCGGCCTACCCTTCCGAGCCGTAGTATCGCGGCCGTATTCCTCGAGCAGCGCTGCACACCAGACGGTGCGGTTGGCGTTCGATCACCATAAGCCGCCCAAAGAAGGCCGCGATCCTAAGGATTCGCCTATAATAGTCATGCACGGTTTATTTGGGTCTAAGAAGAACAACAGAAGCGTAAGCAAGTAAGTCTGGTTCGGTCTATTCGGCGGGCCTGCGCCGAGTTCAGGTTCTAGGTATAAGTCATAGAAATAAAGATAGATACCTAGATAGCTAATTAGACGGAAAATACTAGAGTCCTAGCTCGTGACCTCAAGCGCCATGTCTACGCCGTGGTAAGTTTTATTACCGATTCCCGCCGTCTTCCGTATCTCCATTTCTGATCCTTATAACCCCTACGTCTAGGACCTGCGCAATCACGGCGAAACCGCCCACGCGCCGCGGCACGACTACCTCGCCATGGCCGACGACGTCGCCGCCTTCATCGCCGACCACGGCTTCCGGGATCCCACTCTAATCGGCCATTCCATGTGAGCAGCCCGCATTCTCTTAAACAGGTCCAATTTCTCACAAGTCATCTGCAAAAAACCAGGGGCGCCAAAACGGCCATGACGCTCAGCTTAAAAGAGCCCTCGCTAATCCACGATATCGTCTCGGTCGACAACGCGCCCGTCGACGCCATGCTCGGAACCTCCTTCGCGCACTACATCCAAGGGATGCGGCGGATCGAAGAGGCCGGCGTGACGCGGCAAGCAGAAGCGGACAAGATACTACAAGAGTACGAGCCCGACATCGCCGTCCGGCAGTTCCTGCTAGGCAACCTGTTCCGCCCGCATACCGAGGACGGCTCCGTGTCCACGACCATGAAGTTCCGCGTCCCCCTGGACATCCTCGGCCGCTCCCTGGGACACCTTGGCGACTTCCCGTTCAAAGAACCTAACGAGAGGCGCTTCGAAAAGCCCGCCTTGTTCGTCCGCGGCACCCGCAGCACTTACGTCCCCGACGAGGTCATCCCGCTCATCGGCCAGTTCTTCCCGCGGTTTTCTCTCATCGATATCGATGCTGGACACTGGGTTACCTCCGAGAAGCCCGAGGAGTTCCTTCGAGGTGAGTTAAGGACAGCTTGCTCAATTCATCTTTGTTTTTTCCGAGTTAGGAGCTGATTCGAAAACCCCATCGTAGCGGTCATTGAGTTTCTCACACCAAAAGAGTAAATTGCAAATAGAGAGAGAGGGAACAAAGTAATAGGAATATGAAAACGGGCTTTGCATATATTGTATCTGCTTGTAAAAAAACGTGTATCACTGCATCAGGGGGATATCATAATAGAGAAAGGGAGAGAGAACTATGTACATAACCAAAACCGGATCCAGCCTAGGCGTTCGTCGGCGCGCAAGTGAAGTGAAAATAGACAAATTCCAGGGTTTTCATTATCATTTAGCAAGGACATGCGGAAGAGTAATTTGACCCGAGACCACCGAGGTTCAAGCCGGCATTGCTAGACGCGGGCGCGGTAGAAGCGAGCAGCTCGGGCCGCTGGACGATGCGGTCGACGACCTCGACGAACGGCTGCCGCACGTTTTCCCGCGTCTTGGAACTGACTTCGCAGAAGCCGGCGCCCTGGGATTCCGCAAACGCCTTGCCCTCCTCGAAGGAGACGGCGCGGCCGCCCGTAGCCACTTTGTCCAGTTTGCTCCCGACCTATTGTTGACAATTAGCCATCATTCTACGTAGGTTAGAAGAGTCGAGTATGGGGGAGAGGGGACGATACCAAGTAGAGCACGGCATCGGGCGACGCGCTAGATCTCGCCTCGTCGATCCACTTCTCCATACTAAGGAAGCTCTTCCTGCTCGTGATGTCGTAGACCAGGATGACGGCGTGGGCGCCGCGGTAGTAACTAGTCGACAAGGTGCGGAACCTTTCCTGGCCGGCCTTTGAATTGCTGTTAGATACCGCCGCGTAATGGAATGGCTATATTTTGAAGAGAGAAGATAGCGATGGGTTATGGAAAGCTTACAGTATCAAATATATTTAATCTATACGCCTTGCCTCGGACGGCGAGCTTCTTCATCTAATGCACATAGGTTAAATATCAGCTGAGCTCGTGGTCATGCAGATAGACATAGCTTGGCATTTCTGAACTCACCTTGAAATCGATACCAATCGTCGCCGTCGTCGACTCCGGGTCGAACTGGTCATCGCAATCTACACGATCGCGTTAGAATTAATTACCTATCAAAACCAACGTCCATCGAAACCCGGATGGTTCCACAGAGCCTAATCCGGGATCGATGCGACGGGGGTTGGGGGCGGGTTAACTCGTTACATCTTAGCAGCACTATTCAGAAGTAATTCATCTCGTCAGCCTCGTCAAAACGTTCTAGAATTCCCATCCATCAGTTTGCTTCGTTATCCGCCCGTGCGGGTAACTGCAGGCGGGAACCGCCCGAGGGGGAATTCGGGGGTAAACGGGACAAACGGGGTAAACGGGGGGAAGGTTTATTTAAATTAGGTAATTGTATTTTATCGCAATACATACGTGCAGACTTGCCGGCGCCGGAAGGCCCGATGATCAGGATCTTGAGCACCGGTAGCGAATCCTCCGACATCTTTCTACCTATGCGTCTTAGGTCTTTCTCGTATTATTTAGGTACCTAGGTAGTTATCCAAGAAGTTGGTCAATCTTTTTGCGTTCGTAGCAAGGTTCAAAAAGCTAGGCGGAATAGGGGCGAAATGCGCAAGTAGCAAGTAGCAAAGCAATTCGGTAGCCTCGGGTGAGATGAAGCCTTGTAGGTATGATGTAGTACAAATTTCGGTAGGTAAGGTAGGTTGGTACGAAGTACAATATTAGATCCCTGTCACCCTGATTCAACGTCTTTGATATTACTGACACTGTGCTAACCACGCACCAGCTTAGGGGTAAAGATAGTGGTCCATTCACTAAACTCTAGGTAAGACTAGTACTATATTTATAGGGACGGTAATCACTATGGGCCGACACAATACCGTAAACCTCTTTTTCATTCACACGTAGCTTACCTAAGCGACATGTGTGATCAAATTACCTAATCATATACAATGTACATGTAGTTAGTTAAGGGAATAAGAGAAAACTCTAATCCCTTCTTTTCTTTTCTTACAGAATACATGGTCAGATTATGGATGTTACATAGTACTATATAAGGGAATTTATTTGAACAACTACCTACATTATGGGGCTGGTGGTATTTGACATGGTCTCAGCAAGTATGTCAGTGTGGTTACATAGTTACGAGCCTCCAACACCCCCTATTGAACAGCCAACACTATTACTATCAAGCTTGCTGTACCGATTTCATTGCAGATACTTATAATTCAGTACGTATAGACAGTATTCCAAGTAAACATTATGTCAGAGGTACTTTCTATTTAGTAATCATTACTAGGCCTAGTGACAATGTCCAGGTAGTTACTCCTCCAGCTTCAATGACAAGAATTTAACACGATATCAGGCCTCGCGTATATACTGAATACCCGTAACTTAGTAAGGGCCTGTATCAAGTATACACACTGTAATATGGCGAATTTTATTTAATTGTAATTAATTGTAGACCTTGTAGTACGTAGCAAAATCGTAGCCCGTAGCTGTAATTTGTCTATTGACTTTTGCATATGCCTATATATACATAGATTGATATTCATTTAAGGCTCTGTATTAGAATATAGCGTATTTCTTTTCGATACTATATATATACGCTGTGGCAGTGACTTCCTCTAACACTATGTTAAATGTGATATCTACCGACCTGGTGACAGTGTTTGAAAAGTAGCTCTTTTTTGAAACAACAATCCCCCCAAAAGGAGACGATTTCAAGAAGGTACGATACTGTCCATTTGGTTACTCTTTCCAAAACTATGGCTATTATATAAGGGATATGGTCACCTCCAAAGGTGACATTATTAATATAGATGGGTACCTAGTTAATTGGAAAAATCACTTCTAAGCTTTGATGATATTATGACATGATATTCACCCCTTGATATCATTATTCACATACTGTCAAATACCCCCTCCTCCCCCCGCCCATAATGTAACTACCAATTATTCTAACCTGTTTCCTATAGGCGTCGGTAATTGCCTTGGTATCTATGCCTCCTGCATTCCTACCCCCTCCTCAGCCTCTATATTTGCACATTGGGCCGGTCATATTCTAATAAGACGTTGTGAAAGGGACACCGAGGGAACCGCGTAGAATTGGTAGAACATGGTGGCGCACCTCCCAGCGCGTATTGTTAACAGAGATGTGCCAGCTATCTCTGATACTTTCTCCCCTCGTCAAGAACACAATGTCTCGTCTTCCTAGAGCACAATATTCCTAATAGTCGCTCTAAACCATATCCTAGTATACAAAAATACCCGTCTATACTCGGTTATTGCTTATCTTCCGATTCCAGTATACCCAAACACCTACTACTTAATCTTATTCAAATTCGACCTCTTTATTATTTTCATAGCTTCATCAGCGAGAGCCTAGAATGCCACCTAGCGGTATATTCCACGTTTACCCATCAAAGTGGGCGATTCGCTAAAACTATTACACTATAGGACAAAGCTATCAACTGCGCTGTGGGCTTCGGAAGATCTTCCCTGCCAAGGGTGCTACTGATAATACCACTGTTGAGTACGCTCTCTTAAACTGAACATGTATTCCGCTCTCGCTCCTGGCCTCGCTAACAGTAAATGATATACTAGTATCATCGCTATCCACGGCCTAGAAACTCAGTCACCGGGAACATGGACGTTTCAAGGAAGAGATGGGAACCCATCTGTGAACTGGCTCGAGGACATCCATATGCTCCCGGCTGCCGCCCCTGAAGCCAGGATTTATACATACGATTGGAATGCAAAAGCGTTCAACAATGCTCCCGTCCAGACACTGCTGGGTCATTCCGATAATCTTCTTGCGCTCCTGTCAGAGGAACACGGCACTTCAGGCCGACCTATACTATTCATTGCGTCTTGTTTTGGAGGGCTAGTTTTAGCTGAGGTAAGTTAGGTCGAGAATACTTAAAAGCGGAGCTGATCATTGTAGGCTGTCTGTCGGGCAGCCGTGACAGGTAGCAATTACCATCGAATACTACAGGCTACGATCGGTATCGTCTTCTTAGCAACTCCCTTCTTTGGAACAGATGCTACAGATCCTGCATCGTGGCTCGTTGTCGTTAAGGGCATCATGGGTTATAACGCGTCAGATCTATTAGTCGAGGATCTTAAAAGGCAGCATCATTTCATTTCCGAACGTATTCTAAAGTTTACCGAAATTGCCAACAACGATCTCACTCGATTTCCCATTTCATGTTTCTATGAGACGGAGATAACCAAATTAGTGAATAAGGTTCTTCCTTCCTGGATGTCAATTCTATTATGGATGTTATTCCCGTTATGGATGTCGTTCTTAAGGTGGATACCATTCTCAAGGTGGATGTCGTTCTCAAGACGGATACCGTTCCCATTGCGGATATCATCCCCATCATGGATGCCACTAATGACACACGGTTCTATAGTAAGTCGAAACACTACTTTAACTAGGTACCTACCAAGGAACGTAAACTAATATCTACAGCTCGTTTCTCAAAATTCAGCCTGTCTCCATGGATCTAAATGCCAAGGCCTAGGACGAACTCATGTGATGATGAACAAATTCGAAACAGAACGCTGCCCTGATTTCATACTGGTGAAAAATGCCATACAGCTCCTCTTAAAAAATAGATTAAACACTCTAAGGCGCCGGGAGAAAAACGAGACTATTCAAAAGTCAACCGAGTCAGATATACATGAGGAGAAAACCAAGCTCCTGAAAAGTATCTACTTCCGGAGCATGAATCAAAGGAAGAATGACTCGCCCGAATCATATCCCGGAACTTTTAAATGGATTTTCCGTGCAGATAATACCGCGGATGAGCTTTATAACACAGTCGATAAGCCATGGGATGATTTTGAGCATTGGCTCAAGTCTGACGCTACTATGTACTGGATCAGCGGCAAGCCTGGATCTGGGAAAACAACGTTGATGAAGTACCTCATAGGGAACTGTCTCACGAAGAAAGCGTTGGCTATTTGGGCTAAGAGGGCGAAGGGGGTCGAGCATTCTGTGATATTGTCTCACTTGTTCTGGAAAGCAGGGTCTGATCCATTGCAGAGCAATGTCAAGGGATGCCTCTGTTCCATCCTTTACCAAGCCATTTTGCTTGACATGGCCCCGTTAGACTTGATATTGACCACCCACAAGTCATTGTTAGCTAAGGAATCCATCCACGATTGGTCAACTAAAGAGCTTGAGGATCTCTTTTTCGAAACGTTGCGTAGTTGTCCGTCTCCAGTTTGCATATTCCTCGACGGTCTAGACGAAATATGCCTAGAAGATCGCCCTGCGCTTATGGAGCTAGTGGAAAAGCTTAGGAAACTTGCTGGCCTTAAAATCTGCGTAGCCAGCCGACCGGAATCAGACCTTCGCTCTACCTTTTCTAAATACCCGCATCTTCATTTGCAAGACCTAACTTACGAAGATATGATGGCATACACATCTGATAAAATAGAGCCATATGTTTCAAGTGACCAGACATCAGCACACTTCAGATCAAGCATTACTAAAGTGCTGGTCAACAAGGCGGAAGGTGTCTTTCTCTGGCTCCATTTAGCATCCGATAGTCTAGTTCGTGGACTGAAAAACAGCGATTCGGAGGAGATACTAAGTGAAAGACTCAAAGAGATGCCTAAAGACCTAAAGACACTCTACGAGGACATATGGAACCGAGTGAATGAAGACACAATACAATACCGAGAAACTACCGCCAGATATCTCAATCTTCTCATTGTCTCGCGGGGGATGAAATATCCCCTTTCTCCGATCAGCCTATTCCAACTGATGACTACGAATGATGAAGTTCAGCATGCCTTTGAGGAGAAAGATACTATGGATGTAGCCTTTTTAATACAACAGTGCGAGAAAACCTTTGGTGAAATCCAACATCAGTGTGTTGGCCTTTTGGAGATAATTTTGCACCCACCTATATTGTTAAACGCGTGGGATCCCAACTATGAGCCCATATTGTCGTACCTGAGAATGTCGGTGACATTCACTCACCGGACGGCCTACGATTTCCTTACGGATACTACGACAGGCCATGATATTCTCGCGTACGACTCATCCCCTCAGCATGAGCTACGTTTTAAATTAATCAAAGGCGATTTAATGGTGACTCAATTCATAGACCGCGACCCCTACGGGCCCTATATTGGTAGCAACATTGATGCATTGTCGCAGCTGCCAAGCACTATCCCTCGATCAGAAATTGAAAAGACTTTATTCGATATGTGGCATTTACACGATAATGGATATTACACCAAAAGCGAATACAGGCCTCACTTCTTGGGAATCGCGGCTTATTTCGGATTCGTAGACTTCGCCAAATCGAGCATGGAGAAAAGTGAAAACCCGCCGTC
Source organism: Daldinia sp. EC12 (assembly GCA_002120325.1). NCBI lineage: Eukaryota > Fungi > Ascomycota > Sordariomycetes > Xylariales > Hypoxylaceae > Daldinia > Daldinia sp. EC12. The sequence continues at coordinate 456,237 of KZ112934.1, read as the reverse complement.
ATTGGCTAGAGATGTTTTGCAATACATTTCTACGGTTGATCATGCTGACAACAACGACTTAGAGTTTCAAAACTATCTTGGCAGACTTGAGCCTTCTTGGGACCTTTTGTTACGTCTTGGCGCAGACCCGAATGCCAAGGGAATTTGCTGTGGGGCAAAGAATGGCCACTCTTATGGTCTCGAAACACAACAACAAGTGGGCGCAATGGCATTTCATAGCTCCACTGCTTGTCTGGTACACACACTCGTTTCCCCTGATTTGAGTACAAAGAACATCGAAGCGGCGTATAGGCAACTGCAAAGAATCATGAAATATAAACCAGATTTACAGGAGCATATACCGCTTCTTGTTTTTTTCGATACCACGTTCATTGAGGTTGATTTTCCATTCTCCTATAATGATATTGAGTATTCCGAGCCTTCTATTGTGTTAGATATGGATCTAGCGTCCTTAGTTGAGGCTTGCTCGAAGCGCGTCCTTAGGGGAGAGTTGCAACTATCCGAAGATGAAATCCTCTGTCAACCCGCCGGGGAGTCTTCGAGAAGTGCTTCATCTCGTATAGCCCTAATACATGTCCGTAATGTTGGGCACTTTGACGGGAAGGAACACGTCCCGAAATTTATTTGCTGCCCGGAAAAGGAGACGAAGGTACTATCCGATCTCCTAATCCAAGCCATACACGGCGACAATTCCCAAGGCCTGGCGCAAGAAGCACACCAGAAATACTCCAGGATCATCGAGAATGCTGGGCGCGGGTCAATTGAGTATGAAGAAGTAGATTGCAGTATCAAGGAATATCTTGCGAAAATAAAACTTGGATATCGCTTCCTTGACGAAAACGGAGCCGTTATTGAGTGACGATGTATGAAGATTCCGGGGGTTTACCTGCGGAAAGTCTGATGAGATGACTGGTACTCGCACTGAGCCCTTGGGCAGTTCGAATTCATCCCAAGGACCTAGGTTCAGCCGGTACTCATTCGGAGGTTTAAGGCGTGTAGTGCATTAGAAGAAATGCAATGGCTTCATTGGGACTTACGACTTACGGTCGTCTCCTATTCGAGTTGAGATATTGTTATTGTGTTTCTATATGTGAGGGATAAAAAAAGAATGGGTGGTGGTGGATTCTTCGGTTTGGTTTCTAGGATACCCAGGTGTGTATAGTTGCGGCACGGCACTTTCATATAGCTTTTCAGAATTTCCTTCCTGATATTATATCAATTGATCTTATGCGCGATGACTTTGTTTGACTTATATTAAGTTGCTATACTGTAACTTATACGCTTACGTAGAAGGTATTGGAACAATGTTAAGAAAAAGGGGGGGCCAATTGTGCCCGATATACCGAAAGACACCTTCACTACCACAAACCAGAGCCAGAATGCGCCTATATACCTAAACAAATTCGTTATTACATGAGAAACTTCAAACTAACCACGACAGCGCATGGTTATGCGTACTAAGTGCTGAAAGTATCCGCTGTTCCAAATGTCATATAGAACGCTACCCTCAAGTTCCAACTCTCGTAGAACAAAAGGCGCGAGACTCCAGTATGTAGCCTCATTCGTATACTACCAAAGATCCCGATATCAGTCGAGGTACTCGACAGTGGATCAAAGGTCCCAACTTACCCTAACTAAGTACCTAGGTAGTCGGGAGGGTGCAGGATACCCTGCACCGACTCACTACCTATGTAACCAGACCCAAGGCCCAATTTCCCAGATTATACCTTTAAGTATCCAGCTATATATCTCGTTTGAAACATCCACGATGTACGGGATATGGATAATTTGGGAGAGACTTGTTTTCAACTTCTCACTCGTTCTAATATCAAAACGACCACTCACCCACCTACCACAACTCACTGACTTTAAGAAAAGAAAAGACTAGAATCATTGTCTTACGATAATAGTTCTCTAGTCTCCCTTGATACGACTAAGCCTAAGTGTAAGGTAAGATTATAAGATAAATAAGGCTCTTATATATATATTTGTAGAAACGGTTGTGCCAACTTTCTCAACATCTTTTAATCGTGGTCTGGAAAACTCCGTCAAGATTCACTAACACCTTCAAAAAAAAAAAGTGGATTAACATGTTAAATACTAGGTATGGATACAAGTACCTATCTAATCAATAGACGCATGAATTCATATACCGAAATACGAGGAATTGGTTGGCTTGCTTCTGAGATGACTTGCACAAGGTAATCAATACGAAGTTGGAGTTGTACATCCCAAGTAGGAATTTACCGGAAGGATCCACGAAACTACGCTGAACAAACAATCCTAGGAGAATGCGAGAAAGCAAGGAGATCTTTGCATATGAATTATTGTTGATGGTATTGGTATCTCACTTACGCACCGTTAACTACTGATCCCTTGGACCATCGTGATACCGAATAATCTGTCTGCCAGAACACAGGAAGCCACTTTCTCATATTCACGTAAAAAAAGGCAGTATCACGTATGGAACCATCCAGTCGTCAGCTAAACCTTTCTCATTTTATCTGTCCTGAGGGGCCTGCTGTAACCGCGGCTATCCTGCCGCGCCGAATGCAATCAGAAGTGAGACCTATTGCCATTGCACAAAAACCCACGCCGTTCCATGACCAGAGTTCAGAGTTCATCATAATTAGACCTCCTCAAGGACTCGTTCCTTGAACTCCCGCTCAACCTTCTGTCCCTCCTCGTTCGTCGTAGACTCTCCGTGCAGGTTCATCAGGGCACCAAGGTCGAACTTGGGGGACTTAAGGAGCTTGACCTTGCGGATGTGGACCTATATAGGAGGCTTTTGTTAGTATATTGTGTGGGACATTCCGAAGCACAAGCCCTAGAGAGCCCGTCTAGATTCGAATACGTACGTTCTGGAGGGGGTAGATTCCTTGGGTGGCCTTCTCAATCTCACGGCCGATGACCTCGGGGATCAACTTGGAGGTCAGTTGTTGCAGAGTGCAGGTGGCAGCCTCTCGCTGGATGATCTCAACCATCTTCTTTCGGATGGCACGGATCTGGGATGAAGCGGCGTAGGTGGTCTTCTTGATCTGGTTGGGCCGTCGCTTGGTGAAGGCGATAGCGAAGAGACGGAGGAGGTAGTCATCGGTAGTCTTGACCGTGACGTTGGCCTCGATCAGACTCTGCCACTTTCGGACTAGAGATCGTAGCTTGTCGGAGGTGAAGTCAAGACCGTGGAAGTTGGTCAAGCAGTTCTTGCCCTGAACCTCATCGACGCGTAGCTTGACCTTTCGGAACGCGTGGTCCTCGTCCTTCTGGAGGTCGGCTAGGGAAACCTCGAAAATTCGGCCCTTGAGGGCGTCGTTCGCGTTCTTGAGACCGGTGGTTCGGTTAACGAGAGTCTTACCGACACTAAGCATCGCAGTTAGAAATTAATCAGTTCAGGCGCATCGGGGATGGACATTTCGTACTCTCGGATGTTGAAGGGAGCAGGGGCCTAGAAAGAATACCAGTCAGTCTTTAGAAGTTCCATACAGATATCAGTCATTGAACAGTGATCGCTTACCTTGATGGAGTACCAATCCTTTCGTGCGAAAGGGTCCTGGGCCTTCTTCTTCAGGCCCTTCTTGCCCTTGGACAATCTCTTGTTCCTGTAGCGAGCGAATGGTTAGCACTAGATTTTTCTTGTTGTTTCGGGGGCGGGGAGAGTTGCAAGAGCGAGAAACAGGGCGCAGGAATCGAGAAGCGCGGGGATCGCGAATATTGAGATATTAAATGGAAATGCAATGTACTCACTTTCCAACCGCCATGTTTGCGAGAGGTCAATGTGGGCTCGCAATTCAGGACGTTGTTGAAGATGTGTTGAAAAGAAGCTTTTGGTGTTGGGTGGTGGATGGATCTGGCTGTGAATTCTAGTCCAGCCAAAATTTCTTGTTTGTGCGCGAAAATTGAGGGAATGTGGCACGGTCACGTGCTTTTTGTCTTTGATAAGCAAATCTTTTTTTCAGGTGTCCGCTAGCGAAAGGGTACGTACCGTTATTAGGGTCTGTTCCCTGGAGCAGTGCACTTTCCTACATTCATAATTATCCCAGAAAGCATATTACTGTAATGATATGGCTGTATGAGATTATATTAAATAATCAGATTAATTTACTTGCGCGAGGCTTTCTCCTTCAGCAATGTTTTTCCAGTTTTTATTGACACAACATGAGGCCGTCTACTGCAGAATTTGTTCTACTTGATCAAATTCAACCCAATACTTGTTCTAGGCTACCTAATTCAACACACCGAAACATCTAAACTCCAAAGACGTTACATCCACACATTTCTCGACGCACAGCGTTGCCAATCATCTTTCCACATCATTACACGAATTCCAAGATTTCGCTCGACTTTTAGGCGAGTTTAACTATTTGTATATTGTTGATTAAGTTAAGATATACCAGGCAAGCCAGAACCCAGCCAACAGGAAATTTCTAACTTTTGTATCTCTCTTGTACTGCTTGTTCTGTTCCGTCTCCGTCTCTGTCTCTGTCTCTGTTGCTGTCCTCCCAAGTCGCTTGCCTTTCTTCGAACGGGGGTATCCCATTTTACATTTCCCTTTCGTGTACTCTCACAACCCAGTTCCATATGTAGATCTTGCAATCCATTAATTCTCTTCTCTCTCCTCTCTGTTTCTTCTTCTCTGTCTCCCTCCCTCTCTCTCTGCCAGCCTTGCTCTGTATCAAAAAAGTTCCACAAATGTTTTTCGCCGAGCGCCTTTGTTTCCCAAACCATTCACCATTACCATCACCACCATTAGGCCCTGATGATACATTGGTATATATCCTTTGGTAACCCTAGCCCTTGCGAGGACACCCGTTTAAACAGAAAAGGAAAAAGAAGAAAAAATAGCCAGTAACAACCAACCAAGCAAATTAAAGCAAGCAAATATGATTAACAATAATACCGACTCCCCGGCGCCTGTTGACCCGTCGTCATGCTTTATTGTCCGCTTCCGTTAATCGCGTTGTTTGGGAAAAAGAAACAACAAAAAAAATTGATAATAATAATAGTAGTAGTAATGAGACGAGTTCGTATTATGTCGGTTGGGTGAGAAAAAAATCGGGGAACCCCGCGGGATCCCTGGCCTTCCTTCCCCCCCTCCTTTCTCTAATACGAGATGTAGAGATGGAGAGAGAGGCGACGACCGCAGGTGAGATTGGGTTGGTTGGCTTCTTAAAATAAAAAGTCGCCAATTAAGAAGACGAGAAGAACTAAGCCGATCGTTCGACCTTCTCCTCGTCCGGGTGTTCGCCGACTTCCCAGGCGTCGAAGCTAGGGAAGCTGAAGTAGCATACCGAGTCTGTAGATCGATTTTCCCAGGTCAGCACAAAAGAACAACCAAAAAGAAAAATAGAGTAAAGATCGGCCCCTAGATGGGCTGATCGGAGCCAGGGTCGGTAGTATACGTACGGGGATCGCGGGTAGAGTCCGATAGACGAGCCTCGCGCATCTCGGAGGCGTCCAGGGCGAAGCTCCGCGCCGACGAGGGCGAGGAGTTGGCGTTGGACACGGCGACGCGGCTGAGCAGGTCGGTTGCCCTCCGGCTCGTGTTCGGGCTCGTCAGCAGGCCCTTACAGGCGTTGGACGTCGTGATCGAAGGCTCCGTCGCACACGCCCTGAGCAGGCGGGGCCGCCGCCTCTCCGCGCTCTTCGGTCTGGGAGAGGATTCCCGTCGAGGGACGATGTCGGGAGAGTATCTGGGGGTAGCCATTGTTGTTTACTTTTCAAAGCTAATGCCAAAGAGAAAAGATGTCAAAGCAAGGATAGCGGTTGCGATTATGTGATTATTTTTGAAGAATGGGGTTTTCTGATCGAATACGGAGCTTAGTTGAGCTTCGGTTTACTCAGTCTCTTAAGCTTGTAATAGGTAATGCGAGTGGCAAGTTTTGGTCGAAAAACGATGCAAGCTTGAGGAGCAAAGCTCTTCCCCCCTCCTCCCCATCTTTGAATGGATATCTCAAACGTTTAAAGACAAAGCAGAAGCAGGCAGTAAGGCGAAAAAGGGCCCGCTAAGACCAATCGCTCTACCGGCTGTTGTGGAACGACATCCCCAGACGGTCGGTTGCGGGCAATGCCACATGTCACTCAGGAATGGGACTCACAAAATGGGGACAATTCGTATGTGGTGGCAGCTGTATGGTCTCCGTTGGTCTGGGTGGTTTGGGCGTAGACGGCCTGCAGCCGTGTTGGGCCGTCCTGCACCAGTAGGAGAGGTGGAGTGGGGAGACTTGTTGACAACTGAACCACTCATGAAGCTTCTTCGGTTTACTATCTCTTAACTTCTGCAACCCATCCTTGCATTTTCAGTAACCTAGTCCCCATTTTTGCCCTCTTTTATTCTTCTAATGCTGTCCTAATACTGCTAATACTAACGTACTTAATGCTGCTAATACTCTAATGCAGCCAATATTGCTCTACTACCTATGTAAAGCTGTTATGAAAGCAACTCAACTTGGTCAGGTTGGTCTACCTCTAAGTCTTACCCCCGTTTTTACTAGACGCGACAACTTTCAAGTGGCTACATAGTAGGAGCCTTAGAAAAGAATAAGAGGCCTAGAGCCCAGCAACCTGTCAGCTTCACTATCATGATACGTAGAAAGCATGTCAGCGCAAGCGTAACGCGAATTCCGTGATATTCCCCTGTACCTTTTTATTCCACACCCC
>KZ112934.1:430190-449561 GCA_002120325.1 Daldinia sp. EC12 | reverse complement strand
GCCAGTCTCTTGCCCTTGTGCCTTGTATAATTAATCCATGCAGATAATCAACCCATCATTCAATCCACTTAGAGCTCCACGGGCCCCCTCTCTTTCCTACCTTACAGGTATGCATCTCATCATGCCTTCTAAGGCTGATGTAGAACGAACTCTCTCAATGGAAGCTGCAAGATACCCTTTTATACCGCACGACGGATAATCTGGTAAAGCTGACGTACTACGACGTAGTTCTACTGAATTCTTACCGCTTGGACATGCTGCAATTGGATCGCTGTCACACATTGTAAGATACTACAGATACCACCGTAGTCACAAGGACTAGAGGGTACAAACAACACACCTCTCTTGGAGATTCATACATTAGTCTCACGCGTGGCAATGGTAGAAAGCGGGGGTTCTGGGCCGTATCAGGTTTTTTTATTTAGTTAACTAGTACCTATAACTACGTAGTTTTCAACTAACTCCTACACCGGTCGTAAAGGCAAGCCAGCCCAGTTGGAGTACTCAGTGATCGATGCTGTCATTGTCAATAATACGAAAACCAAAGGTTAATAGGTCGGGTAGTACTCACTCGTCCCACATCCGTCCCTGGACGGCTTTCAATTCTTCGGCGGTCATTCTGTTGCCGGTAGTGAAGTATCCTGCGAGCCGTCAGCTACCCTCCCGGCTTCGGTAGGCTATCAGGGGTGCCAACTTACCGGCAGTAATCTTGGCATCTATTTCAACCCGTGAGTCTGCGGGGATTAATTCCTCGGGGAGTTCTATCCGCTCATGGATAGGGATACTATACTTGGTTAGACGCGCCTGCCTTGGTATGGCCGCATAGGGAATCTTCTTACCCCTGGCCAACGATGGCATCGTACTTCATACTACGTTGTGGCGTCCCTAGCGTTAGATCTAACCTCCACCATTTGTAATAGGGTAACTCACTTGCTCATGCTTAACATCCTATCGATCTTCTTTATGCCGAGCCAGTGGAGTATATCAGGCATCAGGGCCTGGAAACGCATATCCTTAACTCCTGCAACATTTTCGGTCCTCTTGAAATAGTCCGAAGCACGATCTTCTCCTCGTTTTCTCGCGTTGTATACAACTATTAGATACGGTTAAGCTTCGGCCCGGCGATTAGGAAACATCTATACTTACGGTACTACTAAAAGTCAGTACACAAACAGCTAGAAATCAAGGGGGGTACTGCAATACCTTAGTTACTTCACCCAAAGCCCGTCCTTCTTTTCTGAAGTAGATGACCACGCCGCTACCGCCATTCTGTGCTTCCTTGACGGCTTCTTCGATGCCAAAGATAAGATAGGGTCTGCAAGTACAGATATCGGAGCCAAACACATCACTACCGTTGCACTGCATACTCTGTAAGCCAGTGATCTCTTTAGCCAATAGTCACAGTACAGCAAATTACCTCATCGTGAATACGCAAGGCTAGTCTGCACTTTTCGTCCGACATCTTCGCCGGGTCCCCGAAGCAATATACAGTTAGCCCGCCTATAAAACATCAGTATCACCAGTTGGTGTTCACGTGAGGTAGGACCCGACTTACCGATTGGAGGTAAGAAGACCTTAATGTCGCCTCGGGTGATGAGCTATGCATGTAATTATTAGATATGAGCTAGCTCTCAATAGCGTGGTGGGCGCTTACTTCAGGGTAACTACCGCCCGTGTGTTCAAATAGTGAGCGTCTTAGCACGCCCTCGTCTACCTAGTTTAGCCACAGGTTCTATTATGGAGGTTGAGCTTTAAATACGTACCTATACCAAATCTCTCAGCTACTCCAGGGAGATACCACACCTATCATAGTCAGTACAGTTATTCGGCAGATTTTGAGACCCAAATATTCTTACCGGTTCAACTGCGAATTTAGTCACTGCGAGCTCTCCCTGAGCATTCAGGCAGACTTTTCCATCGGGAACACTGGCAGCGGATTAGTCTCATTAGTTTATGACCAACTAAGAGTAAATAAGAACATACAGTCTACCACTTCGAACGCTCTCCTCCAGTTCCGGAAGCTAGTTCAAATCAGCATCGTCCATGAAACTACACAGCTAGATTACTCACCTTCATATGGGCTTTGGTTATCGCGATTGTGGGACGAATATCAACTATGGTTACTCATTAGCCCGCCTAACGTATATATCGCTGGCTCTAAAGGTGATTAGCTACCGTTTTCCTTATCTATGGTGTCGGCAAAAAGCCACGGAGCCAAGTGACCCCAGGGGTCCATGGCGACAATCTTTTTCTTATCACCCCATTGAGGAAACGGGCCAATATTGGCTGCTGGCTCGGTGTTGGTGAAATCTGGCCTATAATAAGAGTGACGAGTTAGGTATTAAGAATTCCATGAATAATACTTAGCATAGTCGTACCTGTGGTTGGCGTTAAGCTGCTTGCTAGCGAGTGCAAGAGCGAAGTAGATGGAATATGAACCGCCGTGTGCTACAGAGCTGAGTTACATGAGGCTTCAGACAACTTGACAGTAGGCCAGATCTTACCACCAATAGCTAGAAAGTGGTTAGCAACTAGCAAAGCTTATGAAGAGCCGTTCACTTACCATTGCGCCTTCGAATTGTGGATGAGGACCGAGATACAACCACTGGGCCTCGGCTAAGGGCATCTGGGGCTCCCCATTGAAGAGGAATTGGATTAATACCAATCTGCTTGGGATAAGTGCTAGCTAACTGTTAATACAGAACTATTAAGACTCTTATTATGATGTTAGAACTTACGTAAGTATAATCCGAGATGTGAATCCGGACTTTTGTGCTTGAGTTGCTTCTTTTGTCGTTGGTGAGGTGTTGCCGGAGTCGGGCTCGTTAGCTGCTAGAGTCGTCCGGATTGGTGACGTTGGAGCCCCAGCGAGGGGAGCTGATACTTTGCTGCTACCGAGACTCGGTACTTGGCCGGACGGAGCGAGTGTATCAAGTCGAAGCGAAACAGACTCGACTTCTGACGCCAATTTGGCCTGGTTGTCTTGGATACTTTTTAGGGCCTCAAGGACATCGACCATGTTCACAGAACTATTTGTACCCGAGTCCGCCATTGTTACAACTTGACCGAGGGAGCTCAAACCGTAAATGATTAGGAGTAAGGTTATAAGTAAAAGAAGCAAACGGATAGATAGGACAGATCAACAATAGGTCTTTACTAGTAATGCTAGCTATGTTTTTACTTATTAATAGTTATTCAATGTTGTTATGGAGGGGGTTTAATTTATCTGGGAACTGAGTTAAAAGTAATGGGGTTTAGATAAGTTATTGGAAGTTTAAAAGCACACGAAGTTACATAAAACGTAGGGGGATGCCATGTAGCGGTATAGGTAAGATGGAAGAGTCAAGACCTAACAGCGCCTAATCACCTATTATTGAAAGTATACAGTACTAAGAACATACAATCTGTTAGACTTAAACTTTGGGCCGGATGAGGTGGAAGGAGACCAAGCAGCCAAGTATACATACATGTAGCTATACATGTGGCTATACATTGTAGGTGTACAGACGGGAAGCTCCTTTCCCTACCTGATAAGGTGCCCAAGGAAAAAGGTAGGCACCTGACTGCTCTAATAGTAACAATCCACCCAGACTAGCACCTAGTAATCCCCACTAGTTCGTACCTGCGTCTGCTGCGAATGTCCAGTCCTTCGTGCCTTCATGTTAGAAATGTGTCTTATCTAACGGACATGGACATTTATGATTATATCGGGTGTATAAATGCGGTAAACCAACCCCGCCTTATTACCTAAGTATCCACTAGTTAGTCCACTAGCCTTAGCTTATTTGTTAGCTTTCTATGGAATTGATAACCGATAAGGTATTCTTATCGAAGAGGTGAGAGTTTGAACAATCTTGTGCTAGGCGAAGTGTTTGAACGCCACGTACGGGCCTGAGATGCAAAGTATCTCGTCCTTGCACGGGAGATTTTTAACTCTTATGTGAAGGCGAAACACACTCTCCTCGTAAAAGGAAGAGCTTTGTAATACGTGAAACCTTCCTCTGTTTATTTTTCGAATATTAGAGTTGGTGAAATAGAATAGCCTTGTAACTAGTAATTATTGAAACGCGCACTGTTTTCTTTTACGCGACATCCGACGTACGTCATTCCTTATAAAACCCGAGCAATTGACCGCGATCAGTTCAATCAATCGCACCTTTCCTCCAGCTCAGCCTTCTCCATACAAACTTCGCAACCGATCCACCTTCTAATTAAATCAGCGACAACCCGTACTAGGAACAGTATCGCAACGTCCCAGCCGTGTCGCATTTCTATTCACCATGGTAAATAACCCTCTATATCATATAATATTATCAAGTAACTAGCTAGGTAGATACTAATATAGATGGCTGCTATAGGGAAAGCGCAAGAAGAGTTCGCGAAAGCCTCAAGGCAAAAAGAAGAACGATCCCCTGCCTACTATCTTCACATGCTTATTTTGCAATCACGAGCGATCCGTCACCGTCGAAATGAATAAGAAATCTGGCGTCGGCGAATTGGAATGCAAAGTATGCGGCCAGAGGTTCCAATGTGGAATCAACTGTAAGCATACCCAAATCCAACATGCCACCGCAGCCAGATACTGATGATGAACTAGACCTTTCGGCACCTGTCGACGTTTACAGCGAGTGGATTGATGCAGCAGGTATGTGAAATTTCTAACTAATATACTATCCATAACATGTTACTTATATGGGTCTAGATGCTGTTGCGAAAGATGATACCGCTGCCGCCGCCTCTGGCTCAGGTTCGGGCTATCGGCTAGGCTCAAAACAATCAGCAGCCGGTCGCTATGACGATGAGGAAGACGACCGCAGATACGAGGGAGAGGGTATTGTGGGAGACGATGAGGAGTTCTAAGCAGTTATGGTACTCATGATGAATCCGGTTTTGCTTTGCCAGATTGACGCGATAAAATAAACGGGCAGTGACAACTACAACGTACGGCATGCTGTTACCACCACCAACGCCCTGTCTGACTATACATCTGTTCTCCATAGATTATACCGCCTGCTGTGGTATTTGTCGCCCATGCTCTTTACAAATGAGAAGGGGGAGAGTCAACAGGGCTTTAAAGTAATAATATATGCTACTAATAGATGCTGAATCATACCTACTCTTGTTTTCCAAAGTTCGTAGTTACGATTAATCCACGTTACATGGTGTAAAACCGATCTCCGAAGTCACCTAGGCCTGGAATGATATAACTAAAGAAAAAAAAAGTGTCAGTGTAGGTCTCCATAGAAGAGCGTGTTTAACATACTTCTTCTCGTCAAGTCCCTGCAGATTATCCAAATTAGTATCGACAGTAAGATAAATTTCAGCAGACAGATCGATATCTCTTACCTGGTCAATAAATGCTGTGACGACTCGAAGCTTCGGGAACTTGGTGGCGAAGTTTTGGACTCCCTCTGGGCTAGCAATCAAGTTCAGGAAAAGGATCCTCTCTTCTGGGACACCACGGGATTTTAAGACTTCCACAGCCATGATAGCAGATCCACCTAAAGTATCAGACTTAGGTTAGTTCCCCGAGAAGTAAGTGATACGATATAGATAGGTGGGTAGTAATCTGACCTGTTGCAAACATCGGATCAAGTAGCAGGACCCATCTTTCAGCAATATCTTCAGGCAATTTATCGTAGAATAACTTTGGCTTTGCCGTCTCTTCGTCTCGTTGGATTAGAATCTTACCGATTCTAACTGATCTGCAACAGTCTCGAAGGCCTTGTTCCATAGCTTCACCAGCCCTCATAATAGACACACCACAGATCTTCCCCTGGAACATGAGTCCCGAATAGGTGCGGCCAACGGGCGTGGTCACGGTGTGTTCAACTACTGGTAGATGGTTCAGCCCCTCCTCGACAAGCAGGCGAATAATTCGATTTGAGTAGAAAATAAAGTCAGCTCGCTCTGTTTTTCTATCACGAATCTTCCTATCCTGGAATTAGTCCCTGGATTGTCGGAGCCCTGAGTATACTGAAAAGAAATGACCTCCTTGACCAATAAGGAAGCTACTCACGTGAGTAATGCGATGAGCTGTGGCGTCTGAGGGAGCGTGATAACATTATCATGCTCTACCGCTGTCGAGACAGTAGCGATGGGCTTTTGGCTGGGTGAGCGGTAGTCTGGCCCTACACACTGAACGGGGCCAACTTGAGGGCGATTTTCAGATTCAGTAGCCATTCTATATCTTTTAGGTGAGTTGATCAGAGTGTATGAAGCCCCGCAACACTTGTACGCTGTCTGGAAGATATAAAGTTTCACAAACACTTAGAGAAATATGATTCTATTCGAAGAATAAAATCAACGTCACACAACCTGAGCGGTCAGGAAGGGTGCTAGTAGACTTCTTGTTTATCTACGATGGGTATACGCAGATGTTCTACGTCGAGGAAGAGAGAGATCGAGGAGAGGCCGAAATACTCCAAGACTTTATAAGTCAAGTGACTAAAATGGGACTAAAGTGACAACCCTGATATTTATTTGTTTAGCATATAGTATAACGTGAGAAGAAAGATTAGGAAGGCCAAATCCCAATACAATCGAAGATGCTCTAAATAGGGTACGGGTATCTAATAAAACGATAGCTCTAAGCATAAGTCGAGGCTCGTGGGGCTGACTTGTAGAAAAACGAACATATTTTGGTATGATAAGCCCTAAGAGGAAATCTGGAGTTTCTTGGCATGAAAGTATTGGAGACCCCGCTGTAATTCGTTTAGGTAGGTACCTAGGTACCTAAGTAGGTAGTTCTTCACTAATATCTCTTATCTGGCTTATGTAGCGCCTACCTTGTTTCAGGCTTCAGCTCAACAGCTTACCTAGAAGAACTGGTTGGTTTAGGTACTACCGACCAGCCGAATCAGTCAACAAAGAACTGTATTTTACTTTCAACTTTGAACTTTTAAGTTATGGACTAATAGAGTTGATGGATGGATGCTTCCGTCAGTAACAAACAAGGCAAGACCGACGCAACAAATAGACACTTCCTAGGCAAGGTAGTTACCACCTTTAGGTAATTGGTTCAATGCATTTGGAGGAGCTGGGGTTTCTTAGATCTAAGGGCGTGAATTCCGGTGTATTCAACTGTACGTACTTGCATAGTACTGCTGTATCACCCTCCGCACCCTCCTCACTTATTTTTTTCTTGGTTGCGCTTCCTTGTCCAACCACCCGCCTAGCTTAATAACATCAAATCAGCTTCTCAATCCTTCCTATTTATCGTCCCACCCTCACTAATAATTCGTCACTCACAATTACTCACGGTAGTCCGCTGCAAGGCTACCAAGAGCGCGTCTCACAGCTCTTAACATAAAATCTACCACTACTCAAATATTAAGCCTCCCGCTTTCAATAATCCATTATCGCTATAAATGAATGACCATTCTCTGCCATTGACAATTCAACCGCTTCAAAGGTGTTTAATTAGGAACCACCATGTCTATGAAGCAGGATTTTGGCGCTCCCCGCAAGAAAGGGCTCACGACGTATGGAAAGGCTGCTCGTAAAAGACAAACTAAGCCGCTCATTACTCCGAGCGACTTCCCACCTATACCAGAGGATGATTCTGTGCCGAAGCACAAGGCCACCGTAACGCGCCGTCGACCTACGCTACTTTCGTCCCCACTACGCGATCCTTCTTCACCAACTTCTCGAGGTCTCGATGCATCGGCTGATATAAACGCGAAGCAACAAAATAGCTCACAAGATAACACGCAAATATCTGATCGGAAACGTAAGATATCCCAAGTGTACGCGTCTAAGGGGCGAGCACAGGAACCTTACCAGGCTGGCCAGCGCGATGTTTCCCCTGACCACGTACGACGTCGGCCTCACCCGTATACGTCTATGCCCCGCCAAACTGTGCTCTCCACTTCACGACAGCGCACCCGCCCAACTCCATTGGAACCGATGGATACTGACACGACCGAAGCGAAATTATCAAGTCCGCCGCCCACGCCGACATTACCCAAGGGTTCAAGACCGTTAAAGACTACAAGTATCAAGGGCTCAACAGGTTCGACTTCAGATGTAGCTATGGCAGGGAGGGCAAAGCATGATATTGCGCAGCAGAAGATACCTCTTCGTTTTGCCCGTGAAAGCATCCCGAAACCGAAGGTACCAAGTCTCCTTTCCGATGGAGCGGACAATGAAGTCCGGTCCACCCCTCAATCAGTTCCAGATAGTGGTACCAAGAAGCGTAGAAAGCGAATAATCGACACACTAGTCGAACAGAGAAAGGACGATGAGGTCGAGACTGTTGAAGAGACCTTAGAGAGTCAGGAAAGTTCAAGTCAACTGACTTTAAACCGCCAAATTAGTGACGTCTCGATGACAGACTCGCAGTCTTTACCTCAAACTCCAAGCCGTAAACCTGCAGCTACGCAAGCAACCAGCACCAGAACTTTCACTCGCTCTAGCAGCGCGCTCAAGTTTACATATGGCCAGGGCAGAAAAGTGCTAGAGGAGGAGGTTGATATTCTAGAGAGTCTTGCTCTGCCGGAGACGTCGGTTCCTTTGAAGGGCAGGCGCTTAGAACTTGGAACACCAAAGAAACCAGTCCATACCAAGGGAATCCTTGACGACGATGAAGATGGGCTCAGCGGTTCACCCAATTCAAAACTGCGGGATATTCATGAATTAAGACAAGCCGGAGCCAATTCCCGTGTGGCTGATACTATGCAAGACTTAGCAGACCAGATTGGTTCTCCAAGTGACAAGCCTTCATCATCTCGAAGAGCAGCATTGCTTCAGGTAGCGGAAAAGATCAAAGATAAAACATTTATGCGACAGTGCCGTGACCACGGTGTTGAAGCGGCACTGCTCAAAGATGTGGGCACAGAGACAGATGTTATCTCTGGATATCTGATTTTATCCATCCTTGTGACGATACTTGCAAAATGGCCTTCTGCGCATACACAGCAGCTGATCCGACTTGGCAAACCTGCGAACCTTCTTGCTCTTCTTCTTGGTGTTACTCGGGATATAAAGGTAATAGCACGAGACAGGAAGAGCAACTTATCCAAGAGAAGCCAAACCTCTCTCATTGCCATCCAGACCATGTTATCGGAGCTATCCGTCTGGGGCGAGGCTCGCCCGCCACTTATCTCACCGAGAAGCCTCGCCCTTAAATGCCTACACCTACTTATTACGCAGAATATCCATGCAGCCAAAGACCCAGCAATATTCTCTCCAGCTGTTACAGAAGCTCTGTTCGTGGTGCTCTCGGAAGCGGTCGAAAGCACAGAGCACTGGGACTATCCTGCAGCAGCAGAAGCGATTGACCTTGCAAACGCACTATCGATTCTCGATTTCTATGCTGTCAGCTTTGACGAATCACATCGTTCAAATGCCGACTGGACTACTCGATATTTACCCATTGTAGCCGACGTCTTTAGCGCATCCTCTCGGAATGCTGTACCGGATGTACCAGCTCAAGAAAGTGGAAGTAAACCGCTAGAAAGTGCTATATTGAAGCTCACTATCAATTTAACGAACAATAGCTTAGAAGCACCAGAGATATTTGTATCAAAGGGACTTATTCCTGCCTTGGCGAACTCCATATCCAGTAACTTTGCCCGTATTTGGGCTTCTTTATCCCAGGATGCTTGGGTCGATGGTATCCTCGATAGCTTAGTTCTACGGCTGGGCATTCTGATCAACTTCTCGGAGCATAGCCCTCTCGTAAGACAAGTTATCGATGATTGCCGCCATGATAATCAACGCCCGGTTGACGAATTGATACGACTGTTCCTAGAGAACTATCGCAGGACAGCAGAGGTAAGCATTAAACAAGCCAATTTTATTGTTCTGCGCTAACGGGAGACTAGGCCGATTCGATGGAAACTAGCCATTTAAATGTCGCCTTTGGATACTTGTCCGTACTGCTGGGCTATCTGGCTTTACACCCGCCGGTGCGACAAAAGATACGGTCGAGCCACTCGGCCAAGAGCATTACGCCTCTGCTGGATTCTCTACGCGAGTTTATTACCCACTACAAGAAGGTAGAGCAGAACGTAGGCGAAGACGATGATGGTCACCATAGTAGTTACATGGAGAGGCTTCAGGACCTAGTTCGCCAACTGGAAGACCAATCAGTATATGACTAATTCGGAATTGGCAAGCATTGGTGGTCCAGGTTGGATGGATTGCATGGTTTTCTCAAAGGCATACAATATATGCACTATTTACCGTTGTAGGAAACGTTGATTTTAGCATGGGATAAAAAGAAGGAGTAGTTGAAAAGGCGTATTATCGAAAGGAAAGGTTTAAACCATCTTGGTACTTAGGCGTCTTAGAGAGAGGGGGATGCAGACGCCTGCGATGATTTTATTGGTATTGCCCCAACGGAAGGATTTCTCAACGGAATCAAATACAACAAAGTCGAATACCCTCGAAGGAACCTCTAACGCATGACGATGACTGACGGACGGACACAACGGATAAGGATACCCAGGACATGTGATAGGAGCGAGTTGAATGGAGGAAATGCTCGGCTCTAGAATCTACCTAAGTATTAACGAAGCTTTGCAATTCATTCTCTATTAACTACAACTACTATAATAAGCCTTAAGCCGCAAGAATGCTACCTTACCTTAGTACCATGTTCAGGCACGTTGATATTTTACCCGAGTCTGGACCAAGTAGGGCCAGCCCCGCGTTCATCCGTAAAGTCGATGATGGCTCCATTGCAGGGGGCTCCCCTTATTGATTTGGCCCTACCTAAGGTACCTAAGTAGGTATGTCAAAGCGACATGACATGGGTTATTAATAGGATCTTGATACAAAGCATGTGCCCATAGGTGAAGTAAATGTAGCTAGCCGTGCTCTGCATGCTTCCCCTAGTTTAGCCTTGGTTAGCCGCTATGCCGATACGGCTATCCGTGCTAGGTAGTGCTACATAGGTATGTACAGTACCTACCTACCTAGGTAATGTAAGAGGTACTCTGCATGATCGTTTAGTGGCGTTTGTACCTACATCGATGTATATGAGCTACCTACATAGGTACAACAGGTACCTACTTTGGTAAGTACCTCACATGCTATATATCTCGTACCCCGCCTACGTCTAGGTGCTACCTATGTATAAGTTTTAGAGCTCTTGGTATGAGCTCTTCTGTGCCCGCCGTCCAGCGTCCCAGCGTCCCAGCGTCCCAGCGTCCCAGCGTCCCCAGAAATTGCAAGGTAGCAAGCAAATCGAAGGTGGTCCCTGAAGAGATCAGCTCGTTGCATGTAACAAACAAGGAGGAAAAGCCCTTAAGCCCCTCTCTCACATCCCTTACTCTGACCTCATAACCCGATGGTCCTTAATCTCTACTACGTGATATTGGGTAATATCTGCACGTCATAAAACATAAATGTGTGCCTGATCGAAGAGAGCGGTTTTTGTAAGAAGAAAAAAAAAACAAAACAAAAAAGAGCTCTAGGGGATATTAAAAGAAAAAAGGTGTGCTCATCCCGCGCCGATTTACCAAAAAACCCAACCTTACACAATACGACACAACCCGCGAACACGCCGGTGGACAAGATTGCATTACACCAACACACACCAAATATACACCAATACACCAAATACGCACCAAATATACAAAGCGCGACACGCACGCACACATACACGCACATTTACCTCCCGCACGGGATATATTTGCACTCTGTTATCCCTCGTTCATCATCCTTTATTTCCCCTCACCCCACGCCGCGCAACGCCTCCCGACAAGCCCCGACGTGTAATGCAGCATTATTACCCGTCATGCTCATGTGAGAGGTACCTAACATAGAAAATACCTTGCAGTACACGATAATTCTTAGTTACCTACGCTTTCCCCGTAAATGCCGTCGCCGTCAAAACAGCGGAAGGTAGCCATTGTTGGCAGCCGATCCGTAGGTACGTGATTTTTTAGTTGTCCTTGGTCCTTCAGTCTGCCTTCATTCTTCCTTTCTTCTTCTTCTTCTTCTTCTTCTTCTTCTTCTTCTTCTTCTTTGTGGTGCCTTTCTACTTTACACTTTCATGGATTGTGGATTGTGCATAAGATGCGATGCCATGCGATGCCATGCGATGCCATGCGATACGATACGTCTGATACATATTAATATATAATATATGACATGTCTCTCAGCCACACGAAAAATAAAAAAAAATAAACAAAAATGAAAAAAGAGCTAAGCTAACGTCTCGTAACCCTATCTTGCAGGCAAGTCTTCCCTGGCGGTGCAGTTCGTCGACGGCCACTTCGTCGAGAGCTATTATCCTACGATCGAGAATACCTTTAGCAAGGTCATTCGATTTAAGGGTCAGGACTATGCTACTGAAATTGTCGATACTGCCGGCCAAGATGAGTATAGCATCCTGAACTCAAAACACTTCATTGGTATCCATGGATACATGCTAGTCTACTCGGTCTCCTCCCTGCCATCGTTCGAGATGGTGCAGGTCATCCGAGAAAAGATTCTCAATCATCTTGTTTGTCATCCCCGTCAATTTTGTCTTAGAGCTATCCAATTGGTTCCAATTGAATAATAACCAACTAATTCTAATAATCGCAGGGTACGGACTGGGTTCCGATTGTCATAGTAGGCAACAAGAGTGACTTGCGCCCCGAGCAACGCCAGGTCAGCCAAGAAGATGGCAAGAAGCTGTCGGAGAAGTTCAACTGCGCGTGGACAGAAGCCAGTGCGCGATACAACGAGAACGTCGCTAAGGCCTTCGAACTCCTGATCGCCCAGGTGGAAAAGTCACAGAACCCGAACGAGGCGACCAACGACGGAAAGTGTCAAGTGATGTGAATAGCAATAATATGTAAAGAGGAGGACAACAGTTTCAAAGGAAACACTACCACTACCACTACCACTACCACTACCACCACTACGTTGGGATGTTGAGCGAGCAAAGGACAGCACGATGGAATGGGAACGTTTGAAAGGCTAGAAAGGAGATCTCTGAGCCGCCGCAGGGCGGTGGAATCTAGGTCTAGGTTTTCGGACAGGTTAATTACTTTCTTCTTCGAATTCTTCAGCTTTGCATTACGAACCACATTGGCTACAATTACTACTTCTTACAACGTCTTGAACGGCAGAAAATAATAATCGCCGTGGCTTGTATATACTAGCCCGAGCTTTCAAATCTGGTTAAAGAGTTTTAATCGGAAGTTGTTTCATTGCTAACGTAGTATTTCGAGCTTGACAAGTTAGTTTTACCGTATGGTATTAATAATGACATTTTAATTGATTTCAATTCAAACAAACGATTTTGTTAATAACGGATCTTTGAGTGCTAGTAAAAGGTCATATATAATGCATGTAGTTTTAAGGGCTTACGCATAATCGGAATTGCGCGTATTGGATGAATTCCAGCTAGGTAGGTGCATGTACCCAAGTACAGAAAAGCGAACTGCCAAGTGCAGAATCCAGATAAAGAAGGGTACGTACCATATCGTATTTCGTGCCCCGCCGCTGCGTCGCGATACCCCTTCTGCCCCTCTGCTTCGAAAAACCACCCCACCAAAATTTAGTTACTCCTTTAAACTACCTATACGGAAACGAGCATTCGATACCAATCTCACCTCAGAACCGTCTTTAAAGTCCTCAATCATGCTCGACGTTTTAGATTTCATCACCGAGAGGGGTGGCAACCCTGAAAAGATCCGCGAGTCTCAGCGCCGCAGATATGCCAGCGTTGAGGTGGTCGACGAGGTAATCGAGATGTTCGAGGACCATCGCAGAAGTCAGTCGTTATGCCCTCTCATATCAAGTAATATCCGCGATTGACAAATATAAAAAATTATAGCTCAATATGCCGCGACTCAGATAAATAGCAAGATCAACGAAGTACAGAAGCAGATTGGTGCCAAGAAGAAGGTTATAATTCCCCTGAGTCATCGAAATGTCTTATAAATGCTCTGATATCCATATACTAACTACGGATGCGTAAATAGGCCAAGGAGAACGCCGATGAACTACTTCAGCAGAAGGCCGATCTCGAAAAGGAGAAGAAGGCCCTTATCGACTCGGCAGCCCAAAAAGATGCTGCGCTAAAGACCAAGATCAAGACCATTGGCAATATCGTCCACGATTCCGTCCCCGTTAGCGATAACGAAGACAATAACGCAGTCCAGCGAACATGGGCCCCGGAAGGAGTTACTGTTGAGAAGAAGAACGTGCTATCGCATCATGAGGTTCTCCTACGACTGGACGGTTACGATCCAGACCGTGGAGTCAAGGTTGTCGGCCACAGAGGTTACTTCTTAAGACAATGGGGCGTGTTCCTCAACCAGGCTTTAATCAACTACGGCCTCGAATACCTTTCAAGCAAGGGTTTCACTCCCCTACAGACCCCCCAGTTCATGCTCAAGGACTATATGGCGAAGACGGCTCAGTTAGAGCAGTTCGACGAGGAATTATACAAAGTAGTTGACGGCGACGCGCAGAACGACAAATACCTCATCGCGACCTCGGAGCAGCCCATCTCTGCCTTTCACGCTGACGAGTGGATCATAGCCAAGGAGCTTCCGATCAAGTACGCCGGTTTCAGCACGTGCTACAGAAGAGAGGCTGGCTCTCATGGCCGTGATGCTTGGGGTATCTTCCGTGTTCACCAGTTCGAAAAGGTGGAGCAATTCGTGCTTACAGACCCCGAGAAGTCATGGGAAATGTTCGAAGAGATGTTCGCAACTTCTGAAGAATTCTACAAGTCGCTCGGTTTACCCTACCAAGTCGTAGCTATCGTCTCGGGAGCGTTGAACAACGCAGCTGCGAAAAAATTTGATCTGGAAGCTTGGTTCCCTTTCCAGGGAGAGTACAAGGAGCTTGTGTCATGCTCAAACTGCACCGACTACCAGTCGCGCGCCCTGGAAATACGGTTTGGTACCAAGACGCAGACGGACGCTAAGAAGAAGTATGTCCACTGTCTCAACTCGACACTCTGTGCCACCGAGAGAGCGCTATGCTGTATTCTGGAAAACTACCAGACCGAGGATGTAAGTCTACAATCAGTTCCTTACCTACTTACCGAGGCTAACTTTTTCTTTTTTCAGGGTCTCCGAGTTCCCGAGCCACTGCGCAAGTACCTCCCAGGTGCTCCCGACTTCATCCCTTTTACCAAGGAATTACCCAAGGACACAACCTCGCAAAAAGCCAAGGGTAAGGGAGATAAGGGTGTAAAGCAAAAGGCGGCTGCTGGGGGAGCCGCAGTTGCGCAAGCCGGTGAGAAGCTAAAGGATTTGGCGGTATGATTGAAATGAATATTGACGGGTTCGGATGCCGAGGAATGCGCCCTATCTCATTAGAGGCAACGTAGTTGGACGCGGTAGGGCAAGATATTCAGGTGCATCTCACGCTATGGAACTTATAATAAAAAGTAGCAGCCATGCGTTTGGCTAGCGTAGCAGCAGCACCGATGCCTTACACGATAACGGTATAGAGACGAAGCTAACTCATGACAACCCTGCTATTTTGAGACATTGATACGTGAAGCGTACCATGGGAACAATACATGTAGTAACTTGAGGTAGCTCAAAGTTTAACATGAGACGTAGCACCATTTGCTTACTAAGGGATGAGATGAGCGAGATGAGTTAGTGAATGGTACCTAAAGCTAAAAAAGGCGCTGATGTTTTCGCTTTTTAAGGAACACGGTTGTGTCGGCTCACTGCCTACACACACTAGACGAGCCCCTATACTAAGCACAAAGTATCTCTGGAACCTTAAAATGCAAGGCTCTTATGTGTTTATGTTTATATACGTATGCATTCATGAATAAATAAATAAATAAATAAATAAACAATGGCATTTTGAACCATGCAACTTTTATTTTTATTTTCTCTATCTGCTCTATTTCCTTCGTTATCCCTCATGGAGCATAATAGAGAGATACAGTAGACAACAGCGCTAGGTACATACCTCTCCTGCCAGCCACGTGGTGGAAAGGTACCTAACCTACCTTAATGCAATCAACCATAAGCCTTTACATTCCGAACCTTCCAAAAGACGTTCTCGGGGAACACGAAGCATCAGCCGCACACGGCTTTCCCTGCAACTTTGGGATGGGAAATGCCCACTTATTCATTCTTTGCTAGAAAGCATGGGAAGCAGCATGCATCTTCCCTCCCCCTGAATAATACATACCTCTATACGAATGAATCCGAACCCGGTTATGGGCAAACAACATACTCAACCGTCCAAGCTACTTCACTCGATTTGTTTTTTTTTTCTTTTCCCCAATCCCTTCCGCAAATAAATAACAAGTAGTAGTTGATACTTGGTAAACCAACCAACCAACCAATATGCGAAGCTAGAACAAAACTGACAATTAATTAGATCCTACCTAACGTGTGTTTACCTAACCTAAACGCATCTACAACAACACGCGCGCGCTTAACGGCTTTATTCAAACTCAGCGGGAAGGGATTGAGCATCACCCTCTAGAAAGCTTGGTTCTTGCAGCTAGTTGAGCTGATAATTAAAACGGGAAAGCAAAAAAAGAAAGGCAATCTTCATAGTAGTAGCTTACTGCTATTAGCTGTTATGTCAGGTGTATTCAACTGCCCTTTTTGCGGATACAAGGATTCCGTAGAATACAGCGTTTTACTTGTAAGTCACCCCGTAACGTAACCCTCTCTCCCATGTCGAGAAAACGGCGAAACCCCTTCCGCTCTCAAATCGTCTCCGGGCACTCATGCAATTCTCGCAGCACCTAGAGGTTCATCATAGCGAGGGGAAATCCCCGTTCGTAGCGGATGAAGAGCAGACTGCCGCTGCCGCCGTCGCCGCTGTTACTGCTGCTGCTGCAAGATCGGGGGTAGAGGCTACGGTCGCCAAGGAGGAACTTACCGAGTACTATCAGTGTCCGGTGAAGAGCTGCGGCGAGATATTGCACTTGGCTAGGCTGGACGACCACCTCGAACTGCATAATGCCGAAAATCCCGCGGACGGATCGAATCCCGGCGAGCTAGAGAGCGGCGCGCAGCCGTCTTCGTCTTCTTCTTGTTCGTCTTCCATGCGCGCTCAAGCCGCCGCTATGCCCGGACCAAGCCGGGCCAAGCCCGGTGTACCGGCCGGGGTTACCCCGAACGGGATACCGCTCAGCTCGACCGGAGGCCCGCACGTGAAACCGTCTAAACCGGTCAGGAGACTTGGGGTAAGCTTTCCCATGATATAACTATTCATTTATTATTCATTATCTTTGAATGAATACGACGCACATACCAGGGTATAGGGATTGTTGTCTAATACATATCTAGAAAAAAGAGCTCGGCGCATATTATAACGAGGAGCGGATGCCGCGCTGGCTCGAGGATCTGCTGAAGAAACGTGGGTATAAGAGCTCACAAGGTTGGTTTACATTTGATTTCTTGGCGTTTCTTAGGCCGCGCATATTAACTCACGAACTACAGGCGTAATACCCGTGCTCGCACAGCTGCTACAGCAAAACAAGTACACGCAATACGCATACCTCTGCCACCCAGAAACGCAGCATATATCCAAGCTTAGGAACGAAGGTATATTTAACTCGTACTTTACAAGTCTTCTTGTATAGAATGGTCACAGGTCACCCCTGCTAACACCAGCCCGGTTCAGGCAGCTTCTGCGGTTACAGGAACATCCAGATGATGATATCGTATATCGTTAATACGGGCGCACCGGGCGCTATAGCCTTTAGGAATACTATCCCGAGTATCTTCCAGATCCAGGATCTCATCGAGAAGGGCTGGGACCAGGGGATCCACGAGGAGGGCCGGATAGAACTCGGTTCCCTTAGGGGTACTCGCAAGTATATTGGAACACCGGAGGTAGGTTTCATCTGTTCTCGGTATATTATCAAGCCTCCAAGTTACGTGGCTATCCTGTTTCGAAATCCACCGTGGAGAGTGGAAATATAAGTTGGCTTGGCTAACTCATCTTTCCTATTAGGCCCAGACTCTGCTCGCGAGTTTAAACATACAGTAAGCCCTCCTTGGCCTCTTATACCTATATTGAACAAGATCTTGATGCATGTATACTCTCTTTAGCTTAAGTGCTAACGTAACCTGTCCTTCTACTAGATGGGATATGCAGACGTTTAAGAATCTAGATGGGGATCCACCGTCTGCTTCGGAAAATAGGATGTACGATGCCGTGGAGCAGTATTTTGCGACGGCACCAGGCGTCAATATGCAGAGTAAGGTCCGCAATACGAGGAGGCCGCCAATTTATCTACAGCACCAGGGTAAGTCTTCTTGTTTCCTCATTACATGTTATGTCGGACTAGAATAAGTAGAATAAGAGGAAGGAGATAATATCAAACTTAAATCTCACCTAACCTGAGACGACTTACTAACACATCATATTGCTCAAGGCCACTCTATGACTATTATCGGGATAGAGCGCCAGCCCAGCGGCAATCGAAACCTACTCGTATTCGATCCGTCTTTTGCCGACCCGGCAAACATCACGCGGCACATTGACAATAGAAGGCCCGTCGAGCACAGCCACCCAGACCGCGCGCTTAAGCTATACCGCCGTGGCCCGAGGTACTTCAGCAAGTACCACGCCTTCGAGCTCATGAGGTATGTACATATTCTATCTAGATCTTTTTTTTTTTCTTAATTTCTATTAAGCCTACGCGATGCGCGCCTCGTTTTCCCCTATATACCCTTCCCTTCTGTTTCCGAATTCCTCGTGTTATCCATTTCACGAGTCCTAGGCTTACGCTTACACACACCTGGTATTAGACTGAAAGGGTAGTCATCCTAAATAAGAAGCTTTTTTTTCTTTTGGTCGCGCGACCAAACCAACTTACTTGATCCCGGCACGGCAGAAATTATACATATATGTATTAGTCGGATATCTTCGGCGTCTGAAGGGGGAGGGCGGAACAGCACGGGATAGGACGGGATTATCATAACGGGAGTTTATATGTGATATGTATAGTTACGAGGAAGGGGGTCAAGTAACATCGTAAGAGCTCCCGGTGTCTATTGATTTACAAATACATTCGAATCAGATTAGCGGGTAGCGACGCTTAGAAATGAAAGACTTTTTTTTTTTTTTTTTTTTTTTTTTTTTTTTAATATTGTATTGCTTTGGGTGTCTATTACCCCCCTTTCCGTAGTTAACCGAGTTCCATGTGGCTTGACTTTTCTATCTCTACAATTCATGTGGGTATGCATGTGTGTGTATGTCTATGTGGTATGATATGCTATGCTATGTCATGTATGAACCTCTCCTAAAGTCAATCAATCGTCAAGCGTCGTCTAAGCTTTCATGCCGCCGGCTTCGATCCAAGCGCGCAGCTTCTCGAGGGCCTTGAAGCGGTGGGAGATCTTGTTCTTGGCGGACTTGTCCATCTCGGCGTAGCTGGTGTCGTGGGTTAGCAATATCCTTTCTGTGAAGGGGGGGGAA